>VXBP01007098.1:340757-593604 GCA_013400115.1 Rhinopomastus cyanomelas | reverse complement strand
CCTTGCGAAGCAGCGCCAGTGCAGCGTCCAGGTTGGGGGGCTTGGGGGGCCGCGGCGAGCCCCGACCGCCGCCGCTCAGCTCGTCCTGGATGCGGGATTTCTGCGCGTAGAGCCGCTCCAGGTCCCGCCAGCGCCCGCCCTGACCCCCGCCGCCGCCGCCGGACGATGAGGAGTTGAGCAGCCCGCTCAGGCTCTTGGGCAGCGGCGGCAGCCCCGCTCCGACCCCGGGCCCTGGCAGCCCCGGACCGCTCATGCTGCGGCGGCGGCGGAGACCGACGGGAAGAGCCGTCCCAGCCCCGCTGCGGGAGGCACCGCCCGCAGCCCGCCCCGCCCACGGGCTGGGGAGAGAGGCGGAAGGGCCCTGCGGGGATGGCGCTGAGCCTCGGGCTGCGTGCGGGGGAGCTCGGGTGAGGGGGCGGGGAGAAAATGCGGTGAAAGCAAACACGAAAGAGGATTAAGTGCTGCGAGCAGAGGGAAGCCGGTTCTCGTGTGGCAGTGGGGTTATTTCAGTCACCCGGTAACGAAGCGCTCCTCGCTTCTCATCCAGGTCACAAACTCACAGGATGAGGTTGGAAGGGACCTCAAGTTCCAACCCCCCTGCCGTGGGTAGGGACACCTGTCAACAGACGAGGTTGCCCAGAGTCCCATTCAGCCTGGTCTTGAACACTTCCAGGGATGGAGAAGCCACAACCTCCCTGGACAACCTGTTCTAGTGCCTCAGCACCCTCAGAGGGAGGAATTTCTTCCTAAAATCTAATCTAAATCTACCCTCTCAGTTTGAACCATCCCCCAAAAGCGTTTCCTTTCTATCCTCCCAGCCAGGCTTTGTAGCTGAAGTCCTTTATCTCCAAGCATTGCAAAGTGAACAGGTTGTATCTGCTCTGTGAATCAAATCCCTCAGTCTGAGAGGCCGGTTCTGTATCAGGGTTTACGCGTAGAGCGGTTTGCTGCTCTGGCTTACAGAATCAATTATCCATTCATGGTAGCAGTGTCACGCTGCAGGACATGAACCCCAGAAGCTACCAGTGTGGCTAGGGTTGCAGTCTCAAGGGCATGCAGCCTCAGGAGTACAGCCCCTGTGAGCTGACTCGAAGTGTGCTTCTGTGCCTTTTTATCCTGACATTTTTGTGTCTCTGGAGTCCCTTGAATAAGTTACAGCAATTGGGGGGGTTGAACTAAATGATCCTCAGAGGTGCCTTCTAACCCCTGTGAATCCAGGATTACTCAAAATCCACACCAAAGCAGGGTCATCAGGCCTTGGAACAGGCGGTCCAGGGAGGGTGTTGAATCGCTGTCCCTGGACGTGTTTAAAAGTCCTGTAGATCTGGAGCTTAGGGACAGGGTTTGGTGGTGGCCTTGGAACAGCTGGGTTAATGTTTGGACTTGATGATCTTAAGGGTCTTACCCAGCCAGAACTATTCTATGAAAATTTGAGTTCTGGAATTGGGCTGCCCTTGCAAACCCAGATTGTTTAAAGGTGCAGCCCTACACCCACAACCCTCTTTTGGGGGTTTTATCTTCAAGAGTAACCAGATAGAGTGATTTGAAGTTAAGCCTCTTTGGTATCTTCAGTTTTGTTACCAGACTCACAGCTTTTTCATGGTTTGAATGTGTTGAGGCTCTATGACAATTGTTTTAAAGCTGCTTACGGTGGAAGAAGCTTTTCCCAATCTTTATTCATGTTTACAGGCTACTTCAGGAGCTGATTTTGCAGCCAGCCTGATGTGCTTTTTAATGAGATATTCATTGAAATCCAGCAGATTTCTTTTTTCCCCCATGTTTGTCATGGCACCACTTCTGCCCAGTTCAATTGTGGAAAATAAAACAGTCTCAAACGCTTTTATGGACCTGAAGACATTTGAAAACATCCCAATTGCAGATCATAAAAACATCAAAACCACCCCCTCATCCTTCCAAGTTAAAGGTACGTGACAGCAAAAGCACTGATTCTGTTTGCTAAGATTAAGGCACTGTGTTTAATCTTCCTGATTAGCACACAGTCCTTTCTTCACACTCAGTCCTTTAGGCATCCTGTTGCCATATCTTTACTACTGTAAAATCTTTAAGCTGCCTCACAGCTCTTCTGAAAAACCAAATACATTACTTTTTGGGTTCTCAGCAGCAATCTTTTGGGTTTTCAGCTGGCAGCATTATCTAGCCTTCACTTGTATTAAATGTATAATCATCCTTTAAGATCTAAATCTACTGCTTTATTTAGTGTGACCTAGTTATAATGTGGTGACAATGGAAGCTGAAGTCTTCTAAGTTAAGTCTTTTATTTATGGAGTGATCTTTGTTCACGGTCTAAACCTCTCCGTGTCTGCTGCTTCCTAGAAATGAGCTACAAGAAATGAGATACCCATCTGAACTGTCCTTTGCTAAGGACATTACCTTAAAAGCCCTGACATTAAAAATACAAGTAGTTTATGTCATAAAGAATTAGGAAGTGCCAGAACACAGGTGTCACATAAAGAGCTGGGACTGGTTAGTCTGAAGAAAAGGAGGCTGAGGGGAGATCTTGTTGCTGTCTACAGCTACTCAAAAGGAGTTTGTAGAGAAGTGGGAGAGGACAAGAGGAAATGGCCTTAAAAAAAAGGTTGGACATGAGGAAAAGCTTCTTCACAGGAAGGGTCATCAGCCCTTGGAACAGGCTGCCCGGGGACAGGGTTGAATCACCATCCCTGGATGTGTTTAAAAGTTGTGTAGATCTGGAGTTTAAGGATAAGGTTTGGTGGTAGGCTTGAGACAGTTGGGTTAATGGTTGGACTTGATGACCTTGAAGGTCCTTTCCAAGTTAAATGATTCAATGATTTCCTTACCCAAATGCATTACGGTATATTTTTCACGTACACATTCACACGTCATGTTTTTCCCAAGTCCCATTTGTTCATCATTTACTAACATTCCTCTTCCCAAATGCAGTGACCTGTGTGTGCTCTATTCTGTCTTGAATTGTTATATTAAGACTGCTTCCTTCAACCTGTTCTGTGATGATTTCCTCTCTGATACCTGACTTACTTGCAAACATTAATGGAAGCTGCTTTATGACAACCCTGTGATAGAAGGTGGCATTTGTTACGTAGGCTGGAACCAGGACATGGAGAGCTAAGGCAGGTCGTGGTAAAAAGCATCTACTAATTCTATGTGCCTGGTTTTTGATCCCTAGGGCTGATTTTCTCCCACCAGAGCAGACACAAGGACATGGTACCTCTATTTCAATGTCACATTTTATCTATTGTGCAGCAGGGGCATTTTAAAACTTGCTAAATGAAATGCCCCCCAGTTCATCTATCGGGACGCAGACATCACAAACGGGGTGTTTGCAAGAGAAATTAATGATCAGTGGCACATACTTTCCTCTTTCATTTGCTCCTGCAGCCAGAGTCCCTGAACATACTCTGTCCTCATGAGGTCTATGGTTTGTACAACTGATGTGGAGGAACAGAGAGCACTCTGTTCTGTGGTGCTCTGGGAATGACATCAAATTCCATCCGTTAGCTAAGGAGAATTTAGGAGATGCTGGGTGTAATCAGCACCTGGTACATGATGCCACATAGTAGCATGTCTAAACAGGGATGAGATTTTCAGCTTAGTGCTTAGGCATAATTATTCACCAGAGAAGTGGTTTTAGATAAAAATGGTTGACTCCTATTTTTGATCCTCTTTTCCCAGATGTATGTCCATGTCTATACCTAAAAAGTTAAAACCCAAGTATATTCTAGCACAGAGAATACCACAGAATCACAGAATCATTAGGGATTGGAAGGGACCTCGGAAGATCATCCAGTCCAATCTCCCTGCCACAGCAGGATCACCTAGACCAAGTCGCACAGGAACACACCCACAGTGGTTTCCAGCTAGGTCCCTGGCAAAGCAGAATGCTTAGATCCAGAGCAGACATCTTACTCAGGGATCTCAATAAACAGGAGCAATAATCTGTGCTGTCACCCTTCATTACAGGTCTGCTACCACATAGGTGCCTGCTGTGCAACAAAGACATCTGCCAGCCAGCAATAATGTGCATGTAGGGGTGGGTATTTTGGGGTATTTATCTTCCCTTTTCGCTTGCAAGTAGCAACTACTCAAAGCAGAGCTCTGTATCCTCTCTCCTTTTCATAGTAAGGATGGTATCATAGAATCATAGAATCATTAGGGATTGGAAGGAACCTTGAAAGATCATCTAGTCCAATCCCCCTGCCATGGCAGGATCACCCAGACCGAGTCACACATACAGATTTTTGAGCTAATTTATGCACAAAGCAGTGAGAAGCAGGATGGAAATCTGAAGAACAAGTACATGTGGCTAACAGGCAGCCACCTTTCTGTAATGAAAAGGGGCCTCTTCCTCTTCTTTAGTGCTTTATTTTTTGCATTGCAATCAGTTTCCAAGTGCTGCTGGTTTGTGTTACAAAGTTGAAAAAAGGATCAAAGCCTGTACTTTCATATCAGAAATGCTGTTTCAGGATCATTCTATGATTCTAGAAAGCACTGTGCTCAGGAGAGGTAAGAACTTGGTCTGTAAGAACTTGGTCTGATATAAAGTGGATGGGACTGAGAGTTAAGGTAACAGACCATTTATTTTTCTGATGATGCCAAAATCCAGCTTGTTCACATCTCTGCCTAACCTTAGATCAAACTATAAATCTTCTCTGCAGTCCATCACTCATCACTCTGCAACACTGGTTTTAAAATCTCCTCCCTCTGTCCTCTCACTGTGTCAGATTAGATGGAGTGATATCAGTCTGCCTTTCCTGCCTCCCCAGTCTCACAAATTCCTCCCCACCACCTCCAGGAGACACAAGTTGTTATCAGTTAGGCCACACCAAGTACATGTTCCTGCAGCGTGTCCTGTCATCAGGATTTAGGTTGTAATTAAGAAAGGAAGCCACTGTGTTGCTTGGTGTCAGCTACTAAAAGCAAATCCTCCCAAATGAAACTAGAAGCAATGGAAGGCTGTAGGAATTCATTTCAGAATGATGTGAACATACATGGTCATGAAAGAACCTAGGAGAGTTTTGTGAGATCCTGTGGTTATGCAATTAACTAGCCTCGTGCCCACAGCTCCTAATGGTTCTGAGCATCTTCCCTTCCTCTCCTTTTACTGTGTCAAAAACACAAAACAAGGACTTCAAAGCACTCTTTGCTTTTTTTTCCCTGCCTTTCCTTTGAGTTCAATGTAATTCTGGTAAGCACTTGCTTCTTCACAAAAAGATGGCTTGATGGGACCTTTATTACCACTGCTGTGCAGGTAGTTCGGTTTGTTTAGCCTCCCAACACCCTCTCACTCGCCACAATAACGACTTGCCTTCCAGTAACAGCTTTCCAGAATCTGATTACTGAAAGCAGATAGCGGAGGGATCAGAGCTACAGGCTTTGAGGGTATTTGCCTTATTATCCCAGTGACACTGTGCAGACCCTTTCCTTTAGTGAGATCTGCATCGGGGTCAAATCTGGAGGATGCTTTCTAAGCTGGGACAAGGTCGTTTGGGGTAAAAATGAACGGAGCTCTAAATCTGCAGGCAGAGCTGCACGGCAGAAGTACGGGAGTGTTAAGAGGGATTTGTGCCTGCAGAGTGCAGAATACTCCAGGTTCTCCAGCAGTTTGGTAGCTGCCTCAAAGCATTTTTGAGTGAGAAGTAGTAATTAATAAATTCTTTTTAAAAAAGAATTATTTCTTGCTTTGCAAGGTGGTCGGTTGTAAGCAAACATGGACGTTTCTAAACGGTGTTGTGGGCAGCTCATGCAAATGAAGAGACCACATTTCTTGCTTCTTTCCTCTACATTCTGCCTTAGTAAATTTGTATTTGTGATTTCTTTTTCCCAGGCTGAATATGACAATCTGTTAGATCAAGTGTGTCCGTAAGACAGATGTAGATTATGTTACTCAGGAGATAAACGCTTGTCCCCAGCAGTGAATGTCCACTGGGGATGGGGGGACATTCAGATGTACCGTTGTTCTTGAAAAATGACCTTCCTCTCCCACAATGCAAGTAGTCAGCTGGACTGCTGAACAATCCAGTGCAAAACTGAGGCCATTAAATAACCAGTTCATGCCCTCCAGTTCAGCTGGTCCAAATGCTGTTACCCCTCCAGTTCAGCTGGTCCAAATGCTGTTACCCCATAGTGCCCTCCGCGGTGCCCGAGCGCTGCTCGGTGGTACCCACCACCTGTGTGAGTGCTCAGAAGAGGACAGTGATGAGCAGCTGTCAGCAGGGCCTCTTCACAGAATCACAGGATGGTAGAGGTTGGAAGGGACTTCTGGAGATAACCTAGTCCAACCCTCCTGCTAGAGCAGATTGTCCTAGAGCAGATAACACTGGATCACATCCAGGCAGGTTTTGAATCTTTCCAGAGCAAGAGACTCTACAGCCTCTCTGGGCAGCTTGTGCCAGGGCTCTGTTACCCTCACAGAGAAAAAACTTCCTGACGTTTAGATAGAACCTCCTACGGTCCATTTTGTGCCCACTGTCCCCTGTCCTACTGCTGGACACCACCAAGAAGAGTATGGTCCCATCCTCCTGACACTTACCCTTCAGATATTTATAAGCATTGACCAGATCCCCCCTCAGTCTCCTCTCCAGGATACACAGCCCTGGTTCCCTCAGCCTCTCCTCATAAGGCAGATGCTCCAGCTCCTGATCATCTTAGTGGCTCTCTGCTTAATCATCTCTGTAATCCTTGTGCTTCTTGAATTGGGGACCCCAGAAATGGATGCAGTGTTTTACATGTGGCCTCAATAGGCCTGTGTAGAGGGAGAGGAGAACCTTCTTTGATCTACTGACCACTCCTCAACAGCATTTTGTCCACTAGGAGTCCCAGGTCCTTATCCCCAGATGTCCTCTTCAGCAGACCAGCCCCCAGCCTGAACCTTCCATGGGGTTGTTCTTCCCCAGAGGCAGCACTCTACACTTGTCAGTGTTGAATTTCATTAGGTTCCTCCTCACCCAACTCTCCAGCCTGTCCAGGTCGCAGCCCTCCAGCACGTCAGCCGCTCTTCCCAGCTTTGTATCATCACTCCCCCCAGCAGCTGGGGTTGGAACAGGACGGATGAAGCTACAGCAGGGCACAGCACCCACAAACCAAGTCTAGGCTGAGCCAAAGCTCATGTGAACCTGGATCTCTTATGCTGAAACTGAGCTGCCTCTGAGGTGGGACAAGGGCAATAATTTCACGGTGCATAACATTATTTCTGAGCAGTTAGAGGAGAGCAGTAATCTCTGTAATTGAATGTTCATTTAGATGGACAGAACATAATTACCTGGCGCAGTTAGAGGAGCAAAGCCATTGAGTCTCTGATGAAAGCTGTCGCCAGCTATTTAATGGCCAACAAGTGATTAGAATTTGTTTCATAATTCATACAAAAACAGCACACTCAGCAGCCCAGTGACCCCTCAATTCAGTGCAGGGACAGTCGGCAATTACTGATTCAGAGGCAGATGTTCCTCCAGCTGAACCGTCGTTGCTTCTTGGAGCACTTCAGTGCTCGGCACGCAAGCAGCAACAACACTGAGCCTTATTTAGTGTGGGCAATCAACTTTTATAGTGGTACAGGCAAAGGAAAGGCTTTAAAGTGCTGTCACTATTTAAAAATAAAATACATTCCATGCCGCAAACATAACGTTTGACAGGAACTTCTTGGTGCAAGTTCTTATGACACCGGATTTTTACCTTAGGTGAACCTGTCAAAGAAATATTATCAAAGCTGTTCACATTTCAAATAGTGCTAAACAGACCCTCCCCATGTCTTTTATCTCCTTTTCTATCTGAAGGCCCTGCAAGCCGTGTGGTTGCTTCTCTGATTCCTACTCAAGAGCTGCAGCTCCCCCAGGGGGCAAGAGGATGCTCCCTCTCATCACACACTGAGTTGCTGGGTTTTTCATAACACAATGACTCTTCTCAATTTATTGCAGCCAGACATCATTCTCTCAGACAATAAATCATAGCTGCCAGGTGGGAATTGTGCTGGAGCACAACACTTGCCACACACACCTCAGGAGACAAGTCGCACAAGGGGTAGATCAGACGGTAGTGTGGGCCAGTCATTTCTTTGCCGGTTTGCAACTCGGTGCCGCCTGGAGCGTGGAGCAGGCAGAGCAGCCTGTGGTATCTGCTAAGGCAGCAAAAGGAAACAGAAAAATTAAGTAAAACAAAACAAGAGGCTAAAAGCCTTGCAGGGGGAAATGTGATAACACGTATCCGCAAAGAGGGGAAGCTGCAAGAACCAAACATCTGCCCTGGAAATGAGATCAGATCAAGCTGATCGCTGCAGCCGTAATCAGTTGCCAGCAGGAACAAACAGGTACACAAACGAGTTGGGAGGAAAGAACAGGGGTTTCTGAAGTGTTTTTGGAAGAGTCTGGAAAAATCAGAGTCATTCTGCCTGAGCAAATGGAAACTAAAGGTTTCCACGTCTGTGCTGAATCGGCCAAGGAAGATGGGAGCCTTCAGAGAGGAGCTGAATAGGAGCCGTCAGAAGTAGCCCTGCTAGCTGGTCCAATGCTTGCCATGAAAATGAATTTTTGATAACCTGATGGGCAAGCTTATTGTTTTGTGGGTTTCTGTTCCTTTATGGCTGTGTGCTTAGTGCCTCAGCAGCTAGCAACACTGTACGGATTGCAGAGGTAGGTAAAATGTAAGAAATACCTCCTGAACCCCAGTTTTAAGGCAACTAAGACTCAACGTGATTTCCACTCCCATCTCTCCCTGAAGAGTGTTAATGGGACTGGAGTCATGGAGAACTTTTCACCTCTTGAGTTTACAGGTCTGACAGGCAAAAGGAATGTGTTTGTTCTCACTGTCCTTAATCTCTCAACTTCTTTTTTAGCAACTGTGACAGGGGAAGCCAAAGGTAGTTTAGAGAAGAACACAAACCCCAACAGTGTGAGAAATAAGCAAGGCATACAGGCTTTGAGCTCAACTTGTCTCAATGTCATCTGGTGACAGGACAAGGGGCAATGGGTGTAAGCTGGAGCATAGGAGGAAGGAACTTCTTCCCAGTGAGGGTGACAGAGCACTGGAACAGGCTGCCCAGGGAGTTGTGGAGTCTCCTTCTCTGGAGACGTTTTAAACCCACCTGGATGTGTTCCTGTGTGACTTGGTCTAGGTGATCCTGCTGTGTCAGGAGGATTGGACTGGATGATCTTTCAAGGTCCCTTCCAATCCCTAATAATTCTATGATTCTATGACTCTATCCTTTCTCCACAGTCACTTTTTGGAGAGCAGCTCCTGTTTAAATAATTATGAGCTTTCAGAACTTTTTGGACCGTTCACAACCTGAAATAACTTCAAGATCTCTCACAGTTATTGTTGATGTTCAAGTGTCAGCAAAAAAATAAGAAGAACCAGTTCTTTTATGTTTCAATGATTATGAAATTCTTGAGAATAGAACCAGCATAATTCTGTCAGAGGTCTGAGAACAGATCACTGGTATCCTGTGACACTCACTCTTTTGATGAAGACATTTATATCTACCAGCTGCGTTCTTGCCAAGTCATTCTTTGCTCTGAGACGGAGAGGGAAAATGATGGTTTGATATCACTTTGGTGAACTGTCTCAGATCAGAAGAGAAACAAGGAGCAACTTATAAATACAGTGGTTTTTTAATCATCTCAGAACCTTGTTGTCTCTGCTCTGAACTTGATTCTGAAAATGAATTACTTTTATTTTTGTTCATGTAATGACACATCAGCAAAGCCCCAGCTAACTAAGACTGTAAGAAGTGTATGATTTAAGAGTCCAAGGTTTTTATAGGAAAAATAAAAGGATTTTTATATGTTCTGGAAACCTCTGGCATTCTAAGACAAGCCTCATTAAGCCTGACCCAAATCTCTTAGAAGTCAGCAATAGTCTATCTGCCGCATTCAGCTGTGGAGGCAATGGGGTCAGGTCCTAGGACTGAAACACACCCTGTATCGAAAGCCTGTGCGTGTCCTCACTGAGTGCTCAGCCCTAAAGAGGAGCTTTCAGTGGAGGTGGCAGCCTTGTTGTCAAATGCATAACAGCAGCAGCGCTGACTGTCAGAGCAGTCCGTAATGTGTGAGCACAGCGCAGAGCCAAGTCAGCGCACAGGTCTGGAGCCAACAGCAGATGCAACTGTATTGTCAAGGGTGGTATGGTCTCGTCAGCATTTCATCCTCAAAATCCACCCCTTCTGCCCCAGCATCCCACTGGTCTTTTTGGCCACAAGGTTCCTGGTTCATGAAGAATTCGCTTAAACTAAACATTAATAAGACTTCTATAACATCTTAAAAATAGCCACAAAAACGTTTGGTTTTTAGGTGAGGGCAAGCACTTCACATGTGTGATTCTCTGCCACACTGGCTGCGATACGAGACAGTCTGAAGAACTGCAGGTCACCAAGTCCGGGGGTGGACTTAGATGATCTTTCGAGGTCCCTTCAACCTCTAACATTCTGTGATTCTGTGGCTGTTGGGGTAGGATAACATCACTGTTTCACTGCCAAACACCCAAGCTGTGCAGGTAATGTGTCCTCGGTTTTCACAGCATCACTCCTTCTTGCTGATACAATTGAGTTTGCTTCAGCCTTTCTGTTTTAATCTTCACCTTTCCTGAGGTGTTGTTTTTTTTAACCTTTCCCTTTGCAGACTGCAAAGTCTGGTTTGATATAATCACTCCACCTCACAACATCTCCTGGAAGTGTTAAGTGCGCTGCCACATCCATTAGAATCTCAGCATAGCAGAGCAGAGCAGTTAGGTTGTATAATGCACTTCTCTAAATCAAGTTGAGCAGATGGGAAGGAAAATAGCTTCAGCTAGCAAAGCACAACTCCCCTTGGGCACTTTTCAGATGGCAGTGGAAGTGCGGTCTGGCAATGCCCTACTGTCTCAATTTTGTCCTCTTGGATGACGGAGGCAGCCTAGCCTGAACAAAGGATTATTCCCCTCTGGCTCTTCCTCTCCTCCCAGTTTACAGAGCTGTTCATACTTCTAAACATTTCTCATGTGGTAATTTTTCCTCAGTCATCATGCATTGCTTCATTTCTACTGGTATTTAGGGGGAAAAAACCCCTCATATATAAAAAAACTAAACATTTAAGTCAAATAAAAATAAGGACAAAGAGCATTAAAAGGTGACTAAAACCAGCTGTAATAGTAAGTCTTGGTTTATACTCATCAGGTAGGGAACTCACAGCTGTAAAAAGAAATTAGACCTTGTCAGTTTATTGAAACCTCAGTTTATTAAATTAAAATAAACCAGTTTATTAAAAAATGGTTAGTTAATCAAAAACACTACCAAGCAAGGCTGAATACATCACTTCATTCAACTCCAGCAGAATCACTAAAGTCATACTGACTTTTTTTTTAAATGGCATCGTCTGTTACCTGGTGTAGAGGCAAATGGTTATATAAAGCCAGAGGAAAAGTCTGGTTCAGTCTGACTGTTGCCACACAGCCTTAGAGAAAACAGGCTGCAGGCTCCACTGGTTTTGAGCAAAAGCTTTACCTGCAGCGTTTGCTAATGCAAATCGAATTGCATTCCTGAGTGTCAGAGGTGCTGGCATGGGTTCTGAAGTCCCAGGTCAGCTAGTCAGTGACGGAGAGACACATCCATGGTCTGGCTGGAGGTGCTGCTTGTTCAGGCTCCCTCGTGTGGAAGAGGAAGGACTCAAGTCTGGCTTAGCATCCTCTCCCCAGTGCGAGCCACGGCTGTCCTTAAAAACCTGTCTGAAGAGCAGCAAGAGGATCACAGAGCTTTCTCCTGTCCTTGCCCTGATAAAGCAGCAGCAGAGCCTGCCCTCTTTTTCTTCTCATACTTTATCCAAAGATTCAGTTCGTTTCAACCCACTTTCCTCATATAATTTATTGATGTCAGTGGTTGGGAAATTGCTAACTACTTTAAGCTTTTATGATTTGAAAAAAGACTATAGCCCCGTGTGTGAGGATATTCCCCTATGTGCGTCCTTTGCAACTTACATTGTGCTAGACCTAGTTTGGGATGACGGCAATGTGGGCCACAGAAGTGACACAGCTACAGAGGGGTTTGGGTGTCAGAGGCTTTACAGTCTAGGGGCAAACAGTGACTACTAGAGAGCCTGGGGCAACAAGCTGCAGAGGCAGATTTAAGCCCTTATAACCCAAGTAGGTCCTGACTGCCTGTGGAGGCAACATCTGGGTTAACTTCACTTTGCATTTCCAGGCTCTAATTCCTCCCATACTACTCTTTTCCCCACGATGTTTCCTGAGTTTTATGCCCCTCTGCTCTGTATCACCTCAGCATCTTAACCAGCTCTGTGTACTCCTTTCACATTTCTAAACTCCTCGAAGTGAGTCACGCTGCAGCGCTTTGCTGCGCTTCCTCGTTGTGCAAAGCTTGAACACGTTTGTCGGTACCTTTTTGAAGCCTCAGTGTAATGTGAAGCGGCAGGGGACCCCTTCCAGCTTCTCTTTTCTCTGCAGGAGCCGCTGCTTAGTTTATGGTCTTTGCAGGAGACCGTGCGAACAGCAGAGCCCGTGATTGACACGGGAGGCTTGAAAGGGCTATTGCTGTGGCTACAGGTAGAGCCAATGCATATTTCATCACGTTGGCAGGGGTTTCTGTGGGTCTTGTGATCTCTGCAGGGATCCCTAGGGGAAATTTAAGGAGGACACTCTCAGGGGAAGCTGGAAGACAGGAAACATAGGGGCAGCTTTGAGGTGGTTGTGTTGGTGGTGGAAGAGATGATAACATTGAGAAAACAGCAGTGAAATAAGCAAAAGGTCAGGAGAGTGGAAAAGCCTCTTCTGCAGTTAAGACTTCTGCAGAGAATACGGATCTGAGTGGGGCTTTGGCAAAGGTAATGGGGAGGGAAAGGCAAATCTGGGGGACATTGCCTCAGTAACAGAGCGAAGTGTGCAGCCCTGAATCCAGAAAGAAATAAAGGGAAACACGTGGCAAAGGGAAGAAGCTTGCTGGAAACAGAGCTCAGAGAACAGCACCCTTGAAACAGTGATTAACATGGTCAGCAAGAGAGGGGGGAGAAGCCAAAAGGAAGGGAAAAGGAGAAAACCAAGAGTGGCTCTGTCAAAACACCTGCAGTGGAGAGGGGGCTCCGATTCCCCCGTTTCTTCTCCAGTTTCTGTTACTGCACATAGCAAAGTGCTCTTGTTTTTCCATTCACATCTGTTTACCCTTTTACATGTAGCTTTTCTGTGTTCACCCAGAAATATGTGGCTCATGATATGAGGTGACCCCATTTTGCATCACCCCGAGAGGCTTCAGAGAAGTTACAGCCTCAGCAGAACAGTCAGAACCATCTGATGTTTTGCAGCGTGAGTGATCTGGTGGGTGGTAACTGATGGACAACTCTGACACCTCAACAGTTCCAGGGGTTTCTTGTTTTCCTCTGAAGATACCTCACGATTTGACTTTTGATTAAGAGCTGCTGGAGGTTTACAAGCCAAGTGCCTTAGCCTCCTGTGGAGAGTGGAGGGCTGGAACGCCTCTCCTACAAAGACAAGCTGAGGGAATTTGGGCTGTTTAGCCTGGAAAAAGTTCTGGGGCGACCTTCCAGTACCTGAAGAGGGATGCAGGGAAGCTGAAGAGGAACTTTGTACGAAGGACTCTAGTGATAGGACAAGGGGAAATGGTTTCAAGCTAAAAGAGTGGAGATTTAGATGAGATCTTAGTAGGAAATTCCTCTCATGAGGGTGGTGAAGCTCTGGAACAGGTTGCCCCATGAGGAGCTCCATTCCTGGAGGCTTTAAAGCCAGATTCATAGAATCATAGAATCATTAGGGATTGAATGGGACCTCAAAAGATCTTCTAGTCCAATCCCCCTGCAACAGCAGGATCACCTAGATTGGATGGAGCTCTGGGCAACCTGCTCTGCTGAGGCATGCCCCCAGCCCGTGGCAGGAGGGTTGCAAACAGGTAATCTCTGAGTGATCTTTGAGTTGTTCCCTTCCAACTCAAACCATTCTGATTCAATGATTCCATGATTCTATGTGCCATGGCTATGAAATGTTCCCAGGGAAGACATCTCCTGTGCCAGGTCAATCAAAGACTATGAGTAGCTTGCAGGGAGATGTTCCAATTTCATCTCTTTTCCCAGGTCTTTGTCTGCAGGAATATGAAGAATTGGGTAGATGAGAGATGTGTTTATTTTGGGAAACAGTGTCTCTTCTCCTGTTTCTGAGAGGGAATACATGTGGCAATGTGTGAAACTATGTGTGTGCTGTCTAGAGAGACTGGTACGTGGTGTGCAGCATTTGGCTGTAAGAGGAATAAACAGGTACATGCTGGTACTGACTCAGCTCCTCATCAACGAGGAAAGTGTGAGTGACATTTGTGCAAGACTTTGCAGCAGCTTCTCAAACAGTGTCACTCAGACTGACTAAAAACAACCCCTGAAGAAACAGATGAAGATGCATTCCTCAGGGATTACTGTGTGATCAGACCTCAGGAGCAGTGTAGCATCTGTCAGCATCCCCAGAGCAGTAACCGTTCTCCTGCCCAAGGCACTGCTGTCCCAAATGAGCAGCCTGCCTCTGCAAGACTGCGGGGAGAGAAAGAGTTAAGGACAAGCCTTGATATTTATAAATTAGTCAGCCTCTCTGTCTCGCTCCTGCCTGCTAACCTGTTTGGCACCAGAGCTTTGTACGTTTTTGATGAAGAGTTTGGAAGCGAACTGGGAGATGAACAAGTGGAGCACGTGTCAGCATTGCCTTCAGTGGCAATCAAAAGTCACTAAAAGGTTCCCCTCCTGGTGCAGCATTTTGCCCCTCTCATCCTTGTCTGGCTTATTCCCCTGGGAGAGCCTTCATTCCAGAGAAGGGGAGGCAGTTTCAAACAAGCTCCTCACAAAAGAGCCAGACTCCTCTCCCAGGACTTGTACTTGCCTCCCTCAAGTGCGGTCCCATCCCACAGTTCTCCAGGGCCCCAAATGATGTTCAGGACAAATCGTTTCATGATCTCAAAGTCTCTTTAATGTCATTTGTTGCCTATCTCTATGCCAAACCCGCTTAGTCACCTCTCCCTTCTCCATCCCTGTCCCATTGTCTTCTCTCTGCAGTACCACACTGCCTCGGGCTCTTATCTCCAGCTCAGCCTCCCTTCCTGCAGAGGTCACAAATCCTCAGGGTGGGGGAAACTGCTGCTAAGAGATGAGGAAAAGCCAAGAAGCAGCAGACCCCTTGTAAATGTGAGCAGGAGAGGACTGTTCTCAGCTCTCTGCTGGTTCTCACATGTGCTCTGTGTCAGTCTTGCATCTCTTGGGAGAAAGTGACAGAGGACTTTTTTTACCTTAGTTTGACAGGCAACCAGACAGTCATGTAGGGCAGGAGGGTGCTTAGCTGCAGATTAAGAGACAAATAAACACCTGAAGTCACTTGAATAAAGTTGCACAAAGCCAGAGAGTGACTGTGAGAGACAGAGACATCAGGCAGCGTTGCTCTGCGGCAACCTTCACCTTGTTGGAAAACAGCTTTTGGCCATTGTTGCAATAGAAGTGTTGGGCTTTGACAAATGTCTTTCAACTGCTTGTTTCTTCTTCATCTGACACATCTCTCTTTCAATAATTCACATAAATTCTCCTTGGGAGCTACATTTCTGTGCTCCAGTCACCGAGATCTGAGAGTGTTCCCCTAAATTGTTAGACAGAGTTTCATCTATCGCGTCTGCCAGCAACACGGTAGCAGGAGGACTGAGGCTCAGCAGAGGTCTGCAAACACAGGCAGGGAGAATCGACACCTTTTGTCAGACCAAACGACAGACCCGAAGACGAGCCTTTGTATCAGAAGTTGCCCATTTCCTGCAATAGCCTGTGCTGGTCCAGTGCAACACAGGGTTGCTTGCCATTAGCCCCGTGTTGCCGCCGTTACCTGTACTCCATCAGGGTCTGCAGCTTGCTTCAAACGCTTCCCTAGGACACCCGCTTGTTCCAATCACCGCCGCTTGTCTCTTTCACTATCAGAGGAGCTGCTTCTCCCAGCTTTTGATATGGGGAATGCATTACCCTGTAATGAAAACGATGTCTGAGTCGTCCCTGAGCATCTGGAATGAAACCTTGAGCAGCAGTTACAGGCTACATGTGAAAGATGTATTTATTAACAGCTGTGCAGGCTGAGGGGCTGTTTGCACACACATGCATATGGATAGTGTTTTGACAGGCTGGATCTGAAGACAGCTGCTTTTTTACATTCCAGGTTCAAGGCGTGCTGTCTTTATTTTGTAAACAGACACTTAAAACATTAACAAAACCAAAACACGCAGAGGAAAAATACGTTGGGATTCTTGCTACGTGATCCTGCTCCACTGAGCGGAGCATCGCAAAGCACATTTTAACACAGCGATCTTGGGCTTGTCGTTCTCGTCGCTACTAGTCGACTGACAAGTGGTTCAATAACAATATTTGAAATTTTAAATATTAAAGGGAAAGTCACAAGCAGAAGGCAAGTGCCCTTTTGTTCTCACTGGGGTCACCTCAGCAGCTCCTGCAGACCTCATTCACCCCTCATTCCCATCCAGCTTCTCTGAGTTGTGCTGGAGCTACAGCAAATCACTCAGAAACTACTCAGAGCTGACCAACAGGTGTGTCTTGTGTTCGTGCACTCACACAGAACATGTCTGCATGCAAGAAAAAATTCTACTACTGTTTTGAGACCTTTAGCATCTCAAACAATGACTTTGCTGATGATGCTGCTACATATGGGTCCAATATGTGTTATCACCCAAGTTGTAGCTTAGAATGTCTTTTGCCTGGGCAGGTGTTTATTGGTGACTGTCACACCTTAGACTGCAATATAATCATGACTTCCACTGGAGAAATGGTGGAGCACACTGTCCTACCCAACGAGCCATGAAGCGAGCCATCCAGGATAAGTAACGATTTCTGAGAAGACAAGGAAGATCAAGGGAATATTCTTCAGCATGCACGTGGAACCAAAGTGGGCCAGTGCCCTCAATGGGGCTGGGGCTGGACCAGTTCCGTGGGCTGGGAAAGCTGCACAGCCATGTGGCTGCTCCTGGCCGTGTGCCTGGGACAGGAGAACCTACATTCTCATTGAAGCCCCAGGCAAGACAATGACAGGGGAGATGAAGTGCTCTCCAGACAAGTGTGCACGGCTATCTCACTGTATTTATAGCGTTGCCTTTCTTTGTTCTGCTCCTTGTCCTTGAGGGATGAGGGTCAATTAAGTTTGAACACCAGCCCTAGCGTTGCTACCCACAGCCACTGTAGGAACAGAAACAGCTGTCAGCAAGGCCAGAAACAACCCGAGCGGGCAGGACAGTGAGTAGATCTGTCATGCAAACTGGCCTTTTGCCGAAAGAATGATGTCCTCCCTTCCCCATCTCCTTCAGCATTCACATCTGCAGGACCTCTCCAGCCACTAGTGCTGCTGTCACTTTAGCAAAGTCCCTGGAGACAGCATTTCCCTCACCCAGCTTGACCTGCCTGAAGGGTGGCTGTCAGGTCCTACCTCAGCAGCTGCCTGGAGCAGCACAGGCAGGGTGGTGGGTAGATGATCCCCACAGCCAGAGTGGGATGAGCTGCACTGCCAGGGTCACACGAATCCCTCCCTCCATCCCTTGCTTGCAGACCTGTGTTGTGCATAGATCATGAATGGAGACTCAGTTCTAACAAATCAGGACAAAAAACTCCAGCCAGGCAGTGTTCAGATTGGACACATTCCAATTATTAGGAGCAAAGAGACATCACTGTGCTCTCCTCAAGCAAAACATTCACGGTGCTGCTCAAACTGCCGCCGCAAACGTCGTGATGTTCCACTGATTTTTTGTTACTCAGCAACTATTGTGGTAGTTCAGCAACAAATAGGCTAAACCAGGTTTCCCTGGCAGAAAAATGATGAAAGAAAAGGGAAAGCTCGAGGTGTAGGAAGGGATTGATGACAGCGGTGGCACAGTGGGAGGGAAATGGAAGTTTAGTCGCCTGAAAAGGCTCGTTTGCAGGCAGAGATCCTGGAAAGGGATCAGACAGCCACCATCCTATTAAGAGATCAAGGGAAGGCAAGTTGTGAAGCCAAATGGAATAATTCAAAAGAAGGCTGGTGAGAAGGAGAGATGAATACAGCATCCCATTCTGCTAGGACAGAGACCTGCCTGGTTTGGGACAGAGGATGGTTACAATCTTCATCTTCCCATTAACTGAACAATTGCAGAAGATGCTGACACATCCTTTGATGTCACATGGCTTCTGCTAGCAGTAAAACCTGGCTCTGTCTTAGGGGAAATGTCTCCAATTAAGAGCTACAAGACACTAAAATGAAAGGTTGGCCCAACCCCTGCTGCTGTGCCTCTGCAGGTGACAGAGCTGACCTGCACGGCTGCTGTCAGGTAATAGAGCTCTCATGCACGGTGCTGCTCCCTGCAAGCACAGCTCATGCTTGGAGCTGCCTCTCCAGAAGTCCATGTGTGCTCATCCATGGGACTACAGCCTTGTGTGCACTGATACAGTGCACGTGCAGCTGTCTACAAAGCCAAGGGAATTACTTCAGCTCCTCCATTTGCTTTAACCTGATTTTTCCTCTTCCTCATACTGTCCTTAGTTGTGGGGGGGGTTTTTACCATCTATTTTGTTTTTCTCTTATTTTGTACTTTCCCCCCAGTATTTATTCCTGGCTGCTGCCAAGGTGGTTCAGCTTCATCACTTCTTTATGTTCTTCCTTGGGTAACAGCTTGCGAAGAGTTAATTCATTTAGTAAGCCAAATGAAATAATCAGCTGGGGTTCTTTTTACCTCGGGTACCACAAGAGCCTGTATGTTCCGTTTGGTTTGAATTAAAGCTGAAACCCTTGTGTTTCATCAAGTGGCCTTATTATTTCCCACTTATTTTTCTTTGTGTGTGGAGTTTTTCCTTTCTGTTAAATTGCATCTCCATGGAGGATTTGGGGGCACTCAGCCAGTCAATCCAATCTGGAGATGGATGGTAGCTGTAGTGGGCTAAGTCCCTTATCTATCCCCTTCAGCTGTTTTACTTCTCTGCTATTGATGGAAATGTAAAATTAAAAGTGGAATCAGCGCAGCAACAGGGAGAAGTTGAGGAGGGCAGTTCTGACTAATGTCTCTGCAGCTGGGGTAATGTGCCAACAGATTTAATGTTAAACACACTTGCGGTGGGTTGGGTGTGTCACACATGCCGCCGCCTCGGGTGTCTGCGTGGGTATCAGAGCAAGTACAAAGAGAATTGGAATCAGACTGATCATGGTTGGGTATTTTCTGGAGAATTTGGATCTGTGGAATTCGTATGGGATGAGAGCAGAAGCGTAAAGAGACTTGGTCCCTTGATTCTGGTGTCTACACACTGTAGTGAAGAACAGCTTCTGCTATTGGAATCAGTGGTAATGATGCTGCCAAATCAACAAAAATCATAGAATCACAGAATCATTAGGGGTTGGAAGGGACCTCAAAAGCTCATCCAGTCCAATCCCCCTGCCGCAGCAGGATCACCTAGACCAAGTTGCACAGGAACACATCCAGGCGAGTCTTGAACATCTCCAGTGAAGGAGACTCCACAACCCCCCTGGGCAGCCTGTTCCAGTGCTCTGTCACCCTCACCATGAAGAAGTTATGAACCAGACTTCCTGGTGTGTCTGGAGGATTCATATAGTTGGGTGTTCTGACTGGGGGCAATAAAGGGCCTTGCATTTCTTCCAGATCAGGACTTCCCAGTGGGCTAAAGGCTTCCCATGTTCCTCGATAACCTGGATGCCTGGAGGTGCACAGGAGTCTGCTGATACTGCTTTCCTCATGAAAACCTCTGTGCTCTGCTTCTGTCTGGGGGCTGGCATTAGACAATCCTCAGTATGAATAAAACCTCATGTTCATGAGGAGTTCTCCACCAGGAGGACCCTCTGCCACTTGTATCACAGCACTGTGAAAAAGACAACCTCACAGTCAGCACTGTACCCCACCAGCTGTGGGGGCAGGAAGCGGGTGGTTCTTCGGTGTCTGAGGGACACAGACAGGTAAACCTTGCTTCCCTTGAATCCTTCTTTCTTTTCTTGCCATAGGCAGCACGGAGGGCTGATAGGATAAACCCCACCTCTTTGTGCAGTGATCGTGTTCTCTGCATTGCTTCCCTCTTATCCATGGGGGACCTGGGGCTGGGCTTGGTGTGAGGTGGGGAAGAAGCAAAGTCCTGAAAGGTGTAGGTGTCTGTCTGTGAGATGAGTGGTGGGAGAAGGGCAGAAAGGCTGCAATGAGTATCAGGGGAGGAGGGTGAAGGAGCAAGGGTGTTTCTCTCAAACAAGGAGAGAGTGAAGAGTAGCGATGGAAAGCAACACAAGGAAGAAGGAAGCAGAATCTCTGTACTTACTGCAGAGTATGAAAAGATGCTATCACAGGAGAAGACAGCAAAGGGGGAGAGAGGACAAAGGCAGAAAGAAGTTATTTTTTCAAATCTGAAAATGTGATGCTAATCGAAGCAATAAAATACATTGCTGGTGTGAGCACGATTGATTTGGCTGACATCTGTTTTCTTCCTCCTACTGGGCAGTTTAATGAGCTGCTGAGGAGAGGGTGCATAAATCCCGGGTAGGTGTGGTGTGGCATTGACAAAAAGGGTACCTGGAGCTTGGTGTCTTGCAGGCTTGCTCCAAACCTGATTGATGCTGAAGTCTCAGGCCATGGACATCGCTCTTTGGAT
Organism: Rhinopomastus cyanomelas; assembly: GCA_013400115.1. Taxonomy (NCBI): domain Eukaryota; kingdom Metazoa; phylum Chordata; class Aves; order Bucerotiformes; family Rhinopomastidae; genus Rhinopomastus; species Rhinopomastus cyanomelas. The sequence goes on along the minus strand of VXBP01007098.1, from coordinate 573,001 downwards.
CTGGTACAAATTCTCTTGCGGTGCTGCAAGGGGCCGTTCCTCACCATTCCTGTCCTTGTGCAGGCAGAGGCATCTCTGAATTGAGATGGTGACGCTGACAACTAACTGTCTGGGGCTGGATTCGTTCTTGTGGCTGTGTGAAATCGGCTGTGAGCGCTGCTGAGGTGGTGAGAATGGGCAGAGAGTGGTGGTGGCAGAAAGGACCTTCCCTTGCGGCAGTGACACAGATTCATGCTGCATTACACTGCTCTTTCCATCACCACCTGGCAGGGCACAAGTCCACATGCTCATAAGAGAACTCTCCTGTCTTGATTCTCTGGTGCATTACAATGTAGGAGGTTTTATTTACTCAACAGAAACCAAACTGAAAAGAGAGGGTGAAGCCCAGATCAGCCCCCTGGTTTCTGCAACCTGCCAACTTGGCCTCACTCACAGCTACCTTCCCCTCTACTTCTCCCCAGTGATCCTGTTTTCTTGGCTCCTACACCTTTTTTCTCCACTCAGCTTCCAGATCTCCTGATTTCTGATGCTCTTGTGTGATGCTACAAGAGATGAAGGAGGCTTTGGTCAAACCCATGGAACTCCATGTAAATTTTGACCCAGTACCTGCAGCCAAGGCAGATTTCAAACACGTGTTCAGGGCACATCTTCTGGAGAACTTGTGGGAGATTCTGATTTTGAACTGTGTGCAGAACAGAGAAGCAAAGCCCATCTCTTAGAGTTCTTACAGATTTTAAAATCTTTTCTTATGCATAGTAAAGCTGTAGAAAAGCTACCTGGGTCTCACTTCTTGACAAAAGCCCCTTCTCAGTGAGTTGCAAATGAATCAGCTCCCAGTCCATAGAACTGCCTACTCCTATGGGGACAAAGCCTCGCTACCCCCTTTCTGTAAGGATTGTCTTCACATGTGGAGACATTGCCACGTGGTGGCAATTTACCTCCACTTTACAAGCATGTCTACAAGTACCTAACCCAGTCTAGCTTCTTTTCCAAATGTCTGTTTTCTTTCAGCCCTCCCTATGCCCTCAGGAAACACTGGCACAGGAGATTTCTTGCTTTTCCTTTGTTTTGTTGGGGATGCTTGTCCATCTTCTCCCTTTCCTCCCACCCGCCAATGCTTAGGATGCCTCTACTTTTTTCTACCTCCTTCCAGCCTTCCTACCAAACGGGAATATTTGAACAGGTTTGAATTTTACATGACACTTGGATAGTTCCTTAAAAACACATACAGTGTAGGAGAAAGGGGCTNATGAGAAAAGGCTGAGGGAGATGGGGGTCTTGAGCTTGGAGAAGAGGAGACTGGGGGGTGACCCCATGAATGTTGATCAATATGGAAAGGGTGGGTGTCAGAAGGATGGAGCCAGGCTCTGCTCAGTGGCACCCAACTGACAATAGGACAAGGGGCAACAGGTGTGAGCTGGAACAAGGAGGTTCCACAACAATATGAGAAGGAACTTCTTCACAGTGAGGGTGACAGAGCGCTAGAAGGGGCTGCCCAGGGAGGTCGTGGAGTCTCCTTCTCTGGAGATGTTTAAAACCTACCTGGACATGTTCCTGTGTGACTTGATCTAGGGGATGCTGCTGTGGCAGGCAGGTTGTACTAGATGATCTTTCGAGGTCACTTCCAATCCCTAATGTTCTGTGATATGAATGGGATGACCATGGGGACACTGGGGAGAGCAAGGAACCATGATGGCACATGTGCAGATGGTTGGGACAAACTGTAAGTCAGCACTCAGGACAGATTCCTACAAGTGTCTCCTCAAGTGGGCACAGGGAGTGAAATCAGGAGCCATTACCCAGTCACTGTCATAATAGCACTGAAACCAAATCAGTCGAGGTGGTGCTGAGGGACATGCTTTAGTGGTGCCCTGGCAGTGCTGGTTTAGTGACTGGACTTCATGAGCTGAAAGGTCTCTTTTAGCCAAAAAGATTCTGCGATTCTGTAACTGACTTTTGAAAACCACTAGCAAAAGCAACAAGAGCTCTCTGTAAAAATTGTCCTGTGAAGATGCTGACCATGACCCACTGTTGGTGGTGTTCTGACACCATGATTCTATGATTCTGTGTCCAAACCAGGGCACAATTTCCTGCTTTCCTTCCCTTGCAGTTGCTCAGCCTCCTGTGCTTCTGTCCCCTTGCTCTCAAAAGAGCAGACACCCTCCTGAGGGTGCTGCCTGCAGGTAGATCTGTGGCAGCAAAGGTCTCATTCCATTGCAGGAACAGCAACAAAGAGAGGGCTCCTTCAGCAGCAGCAGAAAAAAGCAATGCCCCTGGAAAAATTCCAGAGGTTTGCAGGCCAAGGTATTTTTATAACATCACAGAAAGGTGAGATCACATTTTTCAACAGCTCTGGTTGTAGGTTGGTCTCTTTTGTGCTTTTTCTCTTTTTTGGGTGTGCTTTCTTTTCAGTACAAATTTGTTTAAGAAGTGTTGAAACCAGCCTCCTACTGACATTTGTCAGTGCCAACCCACCACTTTTTGTTGTCATATATGTGTTTAAAGCTGTATTCCCCCCTGTGCTGAATTTCATTCACAGACTGCTGAAGCGTGAGTATTGGCCAAGCAGAGCTCAGGACCAAGCATCATCTTTTGCCATTTAAACATCAGAACACACTCAGCAGAGAGCCAGGATAAAATTCCACCACATAGAATCCTGCTCTGTTGTGATTTATATTTTCTTACAGCAGATTAACTCCTCTGACACAGAAAATCCAACATGCAGCTGCATTCCTGTCACAGATGCAGCGTCTTCCGCTAGCCAACAGATGAGGTTTTATCAGCAGCCATGCCTCTGTGGCACACTTCTGGGCTCCTGCCAGGCTCTGCCTTCCTTCCTTTCATTAGCAGGTCCATGTGCAAACATTTGAAAACCCTAAATGACATAATAGGTGTTTGAATGTGTCTGCAAATCACCCCCCAAACCAAAGTGATTTAGAAACTGCTACAACTATGTCCTGTTCCTGATGCAACCTACAAAACCTAGGGAAGAAGAGATGGAGGTGGCACATAGGTACCATTTCCAAAGCTGCCCTCCCACAGACCATGTACAGCAGCTTTTCCTCTAAGCCTAGGTGGAAGCCTAAGCTCTCATGCCCCTTTGCCACATCAGCCCTTAAACAGAACTTGCCACACCAGTATCAGCTGGTAAAACTGGGAAGAGGAGTCAGGGTAAAAAACTCCATGAAGAACAAATGGAAAGGAGCTGACAGAATGTTGTTTGTTTTTCATAAGGGGAAGGTGCATCAGAACACACAGCAACTGGTTTGTACTTCAGCCTGAAGTTGAAGATGACCAGCAGCTGCAGATGTGTTGTCTGCAGTGATTCCTGAGGGCATCCTCCACTGATCACTGAGCATTCACTGGACATTGACAATGAGGCAGAGAGACTCTTCACCTTGAGCTGCCACACAGGCTGCTGACAGTAGCATTGGGGCATTTTGGCTTCTCTGCTCTTGTGGATTCTCCCTCTGTCTGACTTTTTGCAATGGAATGAGCAAAGATTCCGTTTTTCCCCATTACCCATCAAACAACAGGATGTGTCCCATTAGCAGAAGTGGTGCTGGAAGACTAGAATCACAGAAGTTCTTCATGGGGGAACAGCAGTGGTAAAAGAAGAAAACTGAAGAAAGTGAGGGGACCTTGGTGGACAGCTTGTGAAGGAAAAAGATGCAATAACAAGGGAAAAGTTAGTTGAAAGGGGGTAATGCATGAGGGCAATATAAAATACAAAAAGTAGAGTAAACAGAAGGACAAGAAACAACCAGCCTCCTCCCTCAAACTCAATAACAGACAGAAGGAGAAGGAATAAGGAATAAAATAAAAGAGTAAAAAAGATGAATCAAATATCACATTAGGGATTGGAAGGGACCTTGAAAGATCATCTAGTCCAATCCCCTTGCCACAGCAGGATCACTTAAATCAAGTCACACAGGAACATGACCAGAGAAGGAGACTCCACAACCTCCCTGGGCAGCCCATTCCAGTGCTCTGTCAACCTCACCATGAAGAAGTTCCTTCTCAGATTGACGCGGAACATTTTGTGTTCCAGCTTACACCTGTTGCCCCTTGTCCTATCGTTGGGTGTCACTGAGCAGAGCCTGGCTCCATCATCCTGATTACCCACCTTTTCCATATTGATCAACATTCATGGGGTCACCCCTCAGTCTNNGGCCCATTTCTGGCTTATGGTCATCCTGCTGGCCACCGGGACCCCCAGGTCTCTTTCTCCTACACTGGTCTCCAACAGCTCAGTCCCCAACCTATCCTGGTACCTGAGGTGATGCTATCAAGTTCTTACAGAGGGTAAATAGTTTAAGGGGATGATACAGGTAATAGTAAAGTGTTAAAGGCAAGATCAAAGCCAAGACTGCCACAACAGGGTTTCCAGGTTATCCACACTCTGTTACAGCTCCAATAGATTAAGGACCCATCTGAACATGAAAAAATGACAAATCATGGGCATCATCTCCATTACAAAAATGGCTTGATTACAAAATATAGTAAAGGCCTGATTCTATCAGGCTCAGACCTCACAGTGCTTTATAAATACCTGCACAGTGGCATCAACTCCGAGCCATCATCTCCTCAGGAAGAGAAAGAGCATGCAAAGCCACTCTGCTCAAGCTCAGAGGCATTTAAAAATGCTAAGATCTGTTTCTGTCGTGGCCTCTGGGGCAATAGGGATGACTGCAATGATTTCATTGTTCACCATCAGTAGCACTTACAGGTTTTTAGATAAATATTTGTCATGAGGAAAACCTGTTCTTTGCAACCTAAACCCATCAGAGCACTGAGTATCATTACAGCAGGTACTAGTCCCACCAGTCCTCTCTGGAGCCACACGGATGAAGGTTTCTGCATTCAGACTCTAATTCCTAGGAACCAAGAGGTGTTCTGGTATCAGTAGGATATTAATACCATCCTACTAGTGTCTACAGCAGTAGATTTCAGGTTAAATCCCTCACGGAAATATCCTCAGAGGCCAGATCAGGTTTGTTGAGAGAAGTAAAGTTCAGTTTGAAAGGGAGTGGTTGTACTTCTGAGATAGTTTCTTCTTGCTATTTCTCTCTGTAGTCAGCCCACCCAAGAAATTTACATGAACTCCAAAGTACTGGTCAAAATGGAAATGTAAAATCCACTTTGAAATGTGGAAGTTGTCAGCCCCAGCCAAAAGCAGCTATAAAGGGGAGCTGTTCACATTTGGTGTTCAGACCACCTCATTTCCATCACTTCTTGTCTGCTGTGTCCAGTTTTGTTTAGATCTGTCAAACCAAACTGCGATCAGGTGAAGAAAGCAATAGTCCAGGAGAAAGCTGCTGTGCCTTCCAAGTAACCTTTAGGATTGTGGTCTCCAACGTAGACTAGAAATGTGTGCCTTGGACTAACCTATAGATCTCCAAGCCATCTTTAGCATACATCCACTGCCACTGCTGACAGATGGTCGGGCACAGAACATCTTCCTTGCTGTGAACATTTTTCTTGCCGTGAAATCAGTGTGTTTCAGGACATTCCTTGCGCTGCTGGGGTTTCTGGCTGGAAGTAGCCCAAATACGCAGTCTGTGAACTCAATCTCAGCACAGAGGTCATGTGGAAGAAGGTACCCAGCCAGAAGACAGGCAGGTTCATGTGGATCAGGGCTATTTATTTTCTGTGCCAGAGGACAAGCTTGCCCTTTCCCACCTTGAAATGGGGAACTTCAAAATTTTAGCCCCTTGGGACAATACTGTTCCTATCAGCTTGAGAATGACTAGACAGGACACAAGAAGGAAAAAGGCAGAGGAAAGACTGAAAGAAATGTAACCTTTAACATACCCCCTGCTCTGTGTCCTCATTCCTCCTTTTCTACACATCAACAATTTTACTGGTCTGACATAAGCAAAACCTGAAACCAGAAAATCCTTTCCAGTGTCACAAAATACTCATCATGTCCTGTGAAATATTCTGATGACAGGGGATGTGTTTAATATGTTCTTCTCTTTCCTTTTTCTCATTTGATACCAGTAAATCCTACATATTTAAAAATAGCTGCTCTGAAATAACAATCTTGCCCTTCAAATCAAACAAAAATTAGGATCTGGTTATAGAACTTAAATAAATACAGGAGTGGCTTTTAAACTAGATTAATAATAGTAATAAAGAAGCAGTGAATTCACTCTTATGGATAATCTCTTCACTATGAAAATAAAGCACGGCTACATCCACACTAAGCATATGTAAACAAAACAGATGGGGGATTTCCCACTGCTGGTTCCTTTCTTCCAAGGATGGTTATTTTCAGTTCATAAACTCTCAGCTGTCATCCCTGATTTATCTTCACAGCAAATGTCTGCTGGGGTTACACAGCTACGAGCCCAGGCAATGTGGCACGTATCCCCCGTTCACTGCGCTCTTCCCTTCCAGCTGGGACCGTGGTTCTCTTTTACAGAATCACAAAATCTCTTTGGTCGGAAGAGACCTTTAAGAAAATCAAGTCCGACCGTTCACCCGGCACTGCCAGGTCAGCACTAAACCACGTCCCTAAGCACTACATCTATATGCCCTTTAAATACCTCCAGGGATGGTGACTCCACCACTGCCCTGGGCAGCCTGTTCCAATGCCCAATGACCATTTCAGGGAAGAAAGTCTTCCTGACATCCAGCCTAAATCTCCCCTGGTGCAACATGCTGCCGTTTCCTTTAGTCCCAAATATTTTAACACCTTTTTCATTCTTTTTCCTAACAGTGCCTGACATTTTGTGCTCATCACTCGTGCTCCCGCATGGAAAGGTCTGTGTGACGAGGAGACACACTCTTAGTTTGTTGTGAAGCCCAGAAAGGGCTACTAGGGGTAACGCAACACCGCCCGCGTTCACTCCGCTACCCAAACAATGGCTTTATTCAAACATATAAGGACATCGCCTTATAGAAATCCCTTAAAAAATGTTTTCGCCATCCCCATCCGTAGAGAGAGAGAGCGCGACCACTTATTTGCTGGAAAGGGCTCCTCCCGCCCCTTCCTACTACTGCCCTCCCTCTTCCCCCGCCTCCCTCTCCCATATATTATTACTCTATGCCACCACCAACAGTAAAACATCTCTGCCCGAGCCAAGGCGTGAGGGAGCCCCTGTCTGAGCCCCGACCTGCCGGGCGGCTCCTCCGGGCCCCGGCCCCGGCGCTGTCTGTCCCCGGCGGGTGCTGAACCGGCCGGGGAGGGAGCGGGGCCCGAAGCCCTCCCGGGCTCTCCCCTGCGGCCGGAGCCGAGGTAGGCAGGGGATGGGGGGAACCGGCGGTGGATCCCCCGCGCCCGTCTGATCCCGCCCGATCCCCGCACACAAAGCCCCGCCGCGGCCATGGAAGAGGAACTGAAGTGCCCGGTGTGCGGTTCGCTCTTCAGGGAGCCCATCATCCTGCCCTGCTCGCACAATGTCTGCCTGCCCTGCGCTCGCACCATCGCCGTGCAGACCCCGGAGACCGAGCAGCACCTGCCCACCCTCATCCACCCACGGGGCTCCGCGCCGCCCGCAGCCGCTGCCGCCGCACCGGGACCGGGACCGGGAGCTGCCGCGGGCTCCGCCGCTTGCCTGGACCCGGAGAGCGCGGCGGGCGGCGGCGGGGACCACGCGGACAAGCTGAGCCTACACAGCGAGACCGACAGCGGCTACGGCTCCTACACTCCCAGCCTCAAGTCCCCTAACGGTGTGCGGGTCCTGCCGCTGGTACCGGCGCCCCCGGGAACGGCGGCGGCGGCGGCGGCTCCGCGGGGCTCCGCCAGCTCGTCCCTCACCTGCCCGCAGTGCCACCGCAGCGCGTCCCTGGACCAGCGCGGGCTCCGCGGCTTCCAGCGCAACCGGCTGCTGGAGGCCATCGTGCAGCGCTACCAGCAGGGCCGCGCTGCCGCCCGCTGCCAGCTGTGCGACCGGAGCCCCCCCGAGCCGGCCACGGTGCGGTGCGAGCAGTGCGAGGTGCTGTACTGCGGGGCCTGCCAGCTCCGCTGCCACCCGGCCCGCGGGCCCTTCGCCAAGCACCGCCTGACACCGCCGCCCGCACACCCGGGCGCCCCCGGCGGCGGCGGCGACGGAGGGAAAGGGGCGGGCGGCGGGAGGAAGGTGCCGACGTGCGCCGAGCACGACCTGGAGAACTACAGCATGTACTGCGTGAGCTGCCGCAGCCCCGTGTGCTACCAGTGCCTGGAGGAGGGTAAGCACGGCAAGCACGAGGTGAAAGCCCTGGGAGCCATGTGGAAGCAGCACAAGGTGAGTGAGACACGATGAACTGGGGTGATGCTGGGCCAGTGCTCAGTACTGGATTGATGCTCAGTGCTGGGATGATGCTCAGCACTGGGTTGATGATTGGTGCTGGGGCAAATCTCAGTGATGGAACTTGTTCATCCCAATGCCCTGATGTTGGGTTGAATTTACAAGACGTGAGGCTGCTTCGCATCTGTCTTTCTCTCAAACCTTCTTCCCTTTGGCATGGTGATCCTGTGTCTCTAGTCCCTCCTGACTGCCCAGCTACTCTGCAACCTCTGCTTGGGGTTAGAAAACCCACAAGGCTTCCACCATGTTGGCCTCACCTTAGCCAGCAAATTTCAGGCTCAACCAGGACTCAGGCAGACATCTGGGACTAGCAAGCCCATCTCACGAACTTGTTTTGTCTTCCACAGGGTCTTTGACCATCCTGTGGTCTCTCAGGTAGCAGGAGCTACCTGTGAGAATGTGGGAATGCAATTTCTTCCTTCACGCAGAACTCAGAGCAAGCTGTCACGATCATTTTCCATCATATGTTAACGAGGAAGAGTAGCCCAGTGCCATCCAAAAGTTTCAGACAGGAAAGTGTGAAAAGGAGGCTCACGGGACATTGTGTTGTCTCCTGGGCCTCAGAGAGGTCTCCCCTCCCACACAGTTCTCAATGAGGCCAGAATGAATGGCCGAATGGGTGACACAAGGATGAGTAAGGAATCATAGGAAGGATGGGATCTGGGGACAAGTAAGGCTTTTCCTGACTCATGCTCCCCTGCAAGTGACACTCCTTGGCCCTCCATGGAGCCCCTAGGAGACACTAGAACCAAAGGCTTGGTACACTGGGGGCTGTGGAGGTCTGGTAGAGTTGCTGGGTCACTTGGCCCCACTGTTCTTGTTAAAAGTGAGACTCTGCAACCCTTTTAAAGAGAGACATGACCTTAGAAGCTAAGGAAGCTAGTTAGCATAAAGTTAGCTGTTTCTTGCTAAGAATGGTGACCTCTCAAAAATGGTTAATTGGTGCAGATAAATTTGCAGAAGGGGCTTCAATGCCTGAGTGGTGTGTGTGGTGCTTTGGGGCTTCCTAAAGGTGAAGGAGGAAGAGGATTTCTACTGCAGCTGTGCAAGGAGTCCCTGGCCAGCTCTGCCAGCTACAGGATTCCCTGCTGCAGTTAGCAGCACAAGAAGCACAGGGAGATCCTTTCAGATGCTACAGGGCTGGACAAAATCAAGATTGATCTCGTCAGCTCTCAGAGGCTGAGCACAAGCTGGGCTGGGACAAGAGGCAAGGCAAAACGTTAACTTGATTCTAAGATTCAAAAACTATGGGGTGATCCATCTGCAGAGTTTGTCCATCTGAGAGAGACTAACTTCTTCAGCTGGTGTTTCGTTTTGAATGTTCTGCCAAGGGCTCAGCTGTCTCCTCCCTAACTTGACGTGTGTTTGTGCAGAGAAGTTATCTTGACCCAGAAGGAGCAGATTGTGAATTTGCATCTACTGCTGCTTATGCCAACAGCAGAATCCACTTCTGAGCAGAAATACTTTAATGAGCAGGGACTGAGCTCAGTGTTCGAGTGGCTGATGTTTTTTTGGAGAGTGTGAGATACCAGCTTGTGCTGTATCACAGTCTACCTTGAGTTACATCTGTTTGACACCATTTTGAACGATGTGATAAACTCTGGAGCAATCAAAGTTCAGTCAGTCATGTTCTCTCTTTTCTACTGTCAAATACTGTCAAAAGAATGAACATTACCCTTGTGGGTTTTGTTTTTACAGCTTTTTTCCTAGGACTCATGTACCATTAAATATGATTTTTGTCTTGATTTAAAGACTCAATCAACGTGAAAATTCTAAAAGAGAAAAAATATTCAAAATTAACTAATTCAGGGACTTTAAATTGTGCTCTTGTGAATATTATTTTCCCCAGAACAATGTGCTTGGCAGAAAAAAATCTGATGGAACCAAGTACTTAGACAGCCTAAATCATCAGCTCACAGGTAGTGAGATAAATTATTCTGGGTTAGATACTTTCACTTTGAAATAGATCAAGCAATTTCTATAGGTTCAGCAGTAACCTGTAGTTACTCTGTCCAAACCAAGTGTGACTTACATTGCAAAGGACATTCTAGGTTTGTGCATTTTCTCCAGACGCTCCAGGTGTAGCAGGTGGAAGCAGCTGGGAAGGCTCTTGTCCAAAACTCATCTTAGCCCAGTGAACTTGGTGGACTGATGATTGTTCATCAGCTGATAAGCACCTGCTTAGCTCCTTCCAAGGCCAATTTTATCCCAGGACACAGTTTCATCCCACAACAGCAAACTTTAAACATCTTTTCCTCCTGACTGTTTTTCCAGAGGCACTGTGTACCTTCAGCGTCAGGATCTGTTTCCACCTCCGCATTAGCACTTTGTCCAAACTGCTTGACTTCTCCTTTGCAAAGGCCTTATATAGTGACCTAGTGGCAATCAAGAGACTGCAAATCCTTGACCATACATGCTGCAGCCCGGGGATGGAACATGCATTTCCCCTTGGCTGCCATGAAAGCTCTGCTAGATTGAGTGGCCACTGCTAGTGGTGCAGGTTCCCCATCATGCTGCCAACTTCTCTGCAAAAAGATCAAAACCAGTGTTAATCATAGACAAGACTGCAGAGTGTAAATCTGTGAGAACCCACTGACTTAACAGGACTTTCATGAGAGGTGCATCTGGACCAGCAGCTCAAGGGTAAAACTGTGTAAGTCTTCTGCCCAAGCGCTTTTCTGCCTTCACAGCAAGAGCACTGATACTGTTGTCAAGTCTGAGTTGTTAGGCCTTTTGACCTACCAGTCAGAGGAGTGATGGTGGACACTTTTCAGCTTTACCCATCTAAATGGTTATCTATCTGTCTATCTGTCTACCTATCCATCCATCCATCATTCTATCTATCTATCTATCTATCTATCTATCTATCTATCTATCTATCTATCTATCTATCTATCTACCTACCTACCTACCTACCTACCTACCTATCCATCCATCATTCATTCTATCTATCTGTCTGTCTGTCTGTCTGTCTGTCTGTCTGTCTATCACTACTGAAGCACCGAAAGAAGCCACAGCTGCATACACCCATGAAGGGCAGGCAGGCTATTGAAGGCAATTGTTGAAATCCAGATGCCTGCTTTTATTTGCTGACCTAAAGAGTTGGGTTGTTTGAGAATTCAGTGCCAGGGCACTATCTAATCAATAGTCAATCTGCTGCTGAAGAGAGATGGAGGGGAAGCAAGTTAAATAGCGTGACCTGTTCAGTTGAAAAAGGACATGGACATTATCTGGTTGATTTTCTAAAATCAAAGAAAGCATTTGCCTTCCATCCTCATCTGGGTTTAATTACTCACCCTCTTTATCTCTCTGTTCCTGTATGTGATAGGTGTAGAGAATTGGTATCCATCTCCAGCTTCCACATTACTGGCTGCAAGACCAGGTATTGAAGTGAAGATGATGGCAGGTGGAATACTCCTGGTCAGGGATTGTTAATTGCCTCCGTCAGTGGAGCGATTAACATTTCACTCTAGCTGCTGGTAACACAGCGGCAGCAGAAGCCCTGCTCTGAGTGTACAGGGCAACTTTTTATGACTTGGTTGGTTTACTGAGGGCTTAGTCATGCAGCTCCATCTGATTGCAATGGCAAGTGCATGACTAAATTCCACTGCTTTGTAAGGGATCCCTTACAAATGCTTGGAAAAACAGGGCTATTATCTCTAAGTGGGTTTCACAAATGGGGATGTGGTCTTCTTCTCAGCTTCATGCTGCAGTTGCATTAATGCAGCCACGGGATTTAATGAATGCAGCAGTTCACTTGCTTTGAACAGTGACGTTGAGTTTCTATTACAGCTTTTTGTGGATGGACTGTTCTGGAAGCCAGGAGTGACTGTGCTAATTGCCACTGGTGTATGTGTCAGTTACAATTCGTCTGCAGTGATTTGTTTCTCTGTGGCTGCTGTGGTGCCCACGTACAGCTTTTGTTTCTTCTCATCTGGTGAAATACACTTTCACCAGAGCCAGGGCAGACGTTAGAAAAGTGGAAGTTTCATTTTGGTTGGGACCAACCATTGGGTTTGATTTGGAAGAAAGAAGCCCTTGCCTCCCTGGGACAACTAATGCAGGCCATTGGATTCATGGCAGAGGATGCCTTGCTTTTGCCACCTATCTCTTTCTTGCTTTGCCCCAGCCGTTTGGTCAGATGTCATTTCCTTCTTGACAAACTAAAGACTCGAGTGTGAATTGTGGGTGGAGCAGAAAGAGAAATTAAAACCAGTGAGCTTTAAATCCTGGCAGCCACGATCAGCCCTTGGAGAGCCTTCTGAAAGCTGGGCATCAGCAAAGATAGTTCATTTCACATTTCCTGATGTCAGTTGTTGCATCCGTTTGTTGAGGATCATTAACTGGGCATTGGCAATCAATTGCCTGAGGAGTAGACCCATGAAGAGTGTCTAACCTGTAGGACACTCGTGATGGTACCTACCCAGTCAATCTGCATGGTACTGTAGGGTAAAATAGTGATGGATCTGGGCTTGCCATGGGCTGCCAAGCAGACCAACGCTCCGTAATCCCAGCCAGGGTTCCAAGGAAGCTGCACTGAGTCTGCTCCAGTCAGACCATGGCAGCTCTGGTTCTGCCAAGTGCAGTCTGTCAGGAAGCCTCGGGTTAACTTTAGAGATCTCAGGTGCCAGCTGAGGAAAGGGGAGGTGAGGTCTTCACTCTGGACTTACGGAAGACACATTCCACATGTCCCACCAGTCAAAAGTCAGAGGAATATTTCTTTCCAGCTTTTCCAGAAATGTTCATTCTTTTGTTGGGTTGGACTGTAGAAAGCTAGGTACCCAAATACACAGATGCAGATTTGGCTTTGATGTCCTGGGGTATCTCAGATTTGTTAAGATCTATCACATTTATGAAGGTTTTAGGCTTTGATGAAAAAACCAGTGCCCATTTGGAAAGCACTTGGGGATTTTTCAGTGTGACAGATGCTGCTGTGTGAGTGTAAGACTATTATCTCCTTATATGTGGGGGGGAGCTGTCTTATAGGAAGGTGTTTTGACTTGCCAAGTTGCTGCAATGAAGTGGAATGTGCAGACACAACACTTGCCTGCCCCCACAATGCATATTTCCCTTTTAATGTATATTATTACAATTAAAATCTTAACTCTTCTTCTCTAGCACAAACACTCTGGGCGTGAAAAAATACATGTGATGGCAAATAAGCCCTTTAACACATTGTTAATCATCAAACCCAAGGATTAGTAAGAAATCCATTTGCATTTTATCTCTAATTTTTCCTTTTATTTTTCTTTCTTCCTCTTTTTCCCCTTGCAGGCACAGCTGTCTCAGGCTTTAAACGGCGTTTCAGATAAAGCAAAGGAAGCTAAAGAATTTTTGGTTCAGCTGAAAAATTTATTGCAGCAAATCCAGGTAATTGTAGAGTATTAGCGGTTTGGATAACGCGGTAATCGATGGAACCCAGTGAATAATTTATTTGATGACTTTGTCTCCCGTGCTATTCTTGTCTTTCCTGGAATCACCAAACCTCTCTTGAATGGATTTGCTAGGCAAAATTATTCATCAAATAGTGGCTGCAAGCCCCTTTTAGCTTGTAGATTGCTGTTTGCTGCGAGGAGCTGATACTCAGTGCTGGACATCTGAGCTGTCTTCATTAGATTTGATTCAATCCATTGGTCATGCTTCTGGGCTCCTTCCTGACTGTAATTGCTTGATACAAGCATTTAGGATAAGTCATCCTCTTAACACACTCAGAATTTACCACTTGTTTTTCATCTTACATTTTGTACGAATGTCCTTGCTTCTGGACAAAATCCAGTCAACCTGTTCATATAAATCTGTAGGAAGTTTATACAAATCTCTAGGAAGTACCTGAGTGCAAGTAGTCACAATTCCAACCAAATTTAGACTTGTCGGTGCTGGAGGTCAGATGATCCTCAAGGTCCTTCTCATCCTGCAGACTGCAGCTTGAGCTACGCAAGGGGACACCCACTATCCACAGCAGCAGTGGGTTTTCTGTGGGATGCACATCATCTGCTCTAGGTCCTGCTCGCTCTGCTGCTTGTTCATCTGCCACCAGCATCAAGTACTGTGCCTGTTAACAGCAGAAAGCCAAAGCAGAAGTTCAAAGTGTGTGTGCAGTTTAAAATGCAATCACCAAAATATTCCACTCAGTATTCCAGATGATGAATTCATGCCACAAATGCTGCCCAAGTTCTCAGGTTGCCACAGGGCACAGTAGCTACCCCGCTTCAAAGTTTTCTGGGGCCACACAGGGAAGGGGATAAACCAATACTGAGAAACTGGTAAAAAAAGTGTGTGTGTGTGTGGGGAAAACACATTTAACTGAAAGAAATCAGTGGAGCCACTGGCTGACACATGTGATGGTCTGTGTTGGGCACCTCAATTCAAGTAAGACATTGAGATGCTGGAGCAGGCGTGGAGAAGGGCAACAAAGTTGGAGAAGGGTCTAGACAATGAGTCTTATAAGAAGCTGCTGAGGGAGCTGGGGGCTGTTTAATATGAGGAAGAGGAGTCTGAAGGGAGGTTTTATTGCTGTGTACAACTGCCTGAAGGGATATTGTAAAGAGGTGGGTGCTGGTCTCTTCTCACAGGTCATTAGTGGTAGAACAAGAGGGAGCAGCCTCAAGCAGCACCAGGGGAGGGTTAAGCTGGACATTAGAAAAATGTTTTTGACTGAAAGAGTAGTCAGACATCGGAGCAGGCTGCCCAGGGAGGAGGTAGAGTCGCCATCCCTGGTTGTGTTTAAAGGTCGTATGACTGTGGTGCTTAAAGATACGGTCTAGTAGTGAAATTGATAGACTTGGGATATTTGCTGGACTTGATGATTGCAATGGTCTTTTCCAAACAGAATTACTCTATGATTCTATGTTTTGAACAGAGTGTGAGGTCTTTCTCAGCTGACTTTACCTGTTTAAAATTTATCTATTTAAAAGCTCATCCAACCGAGTCATTTAGGCTTCTTTCATTGTCCATGGAGAAGGAAGATAACAGGCATCTCTAGAGAGGTGTGAAGAATTATTTTAGGATGGTGTAACTCATCCAAACCAGTAGTCTATCATCAGTCTTTTCCTGAGTCACCTAGCACCATTAAAAATGTCTTCTTCCCTCTTGAAACCTTAAAATGGCCTATTATGAGTGTTTATGACTGTGCTGTAAAATCCTTCAATATGTTTCAGTAAAATCCCTGCCAAATTGCTTTGCAGAAGGGAGCTGCTGCAATTAGACCACAAGACCAAGCCATTTATCTGATGTTGCTCGTTGCTTAAAATGCAAGAGGAGAGCTCAGAAGAGGAAACGGTCTCCTGCAGTCATGCCCTAACATTGAGGCACCTGTGGGCACAAAGCTGCCTCTGACTCTCGCATGTTGAGCCAGTCTCCACTGCGAGTCTGGGTGAGGACATCAGATTTCAGCAAACCAAAGCAGCAGGACTAATCAGCTGCATATGTATTCCTAAGTAAAACAAGGCTGGGGCACAGCTCTGAGGTGATTACCAACACACATTAACCCTCAATGAGCTCCTTGGCATGGATTTCTCCCATGACAACTCCTAGCTGATGCTCAAGCAGCATTTGCTGACAGCAGATACCGGGGAATACTCATGGTAATCAGCTTTGGTACAGCCACAGTATTTGATGGGAAAAGGCTTAGCTGTGTCATGGGCTTGCCTGTGCCTTCTGGCATTTGGACCAGCTTTTGGACTGCTGTTTAGGGGAAAATAGAGGTAGACTTCATTTGTAGATTTACACCCAGGATCATGTGTCTCAGAGCAGGTTACTTTGAATAGAAGTCCTGTGATGGCTGACACACACACACACACACACACATTTAACACTCAGCAACAACCTTATGTACGTTTACACAAGAGACTGACCAGTATTTATGTTCTATTATCCTGTCCCAACACACAGCAGACCAGACAGCCATCTCCACTCTATCTCCTCTCTGAGTCTGTGAGAGCTACCAGGAGCTGTTCTTTTACCTTGCCTGGGGTAGCTCCCATATTCATCATCTGGCTGTCTTCTCTCTGCTTTGCAGATCTGTTGTTTCTCCCCTCTTTTTTAGCTTCCCCTCCTCATTGCCCCTGTTGCTTCCTTGCCCCCAATTGTTGTTGTCGTTCTCTGGTTCTCACATTTTCCCATCTGCTGTAGCAGTTTCATCCTTTCTCACTTGAAAGGGGCACGTCGCCAAACACTGTGTCTGATATGTGAGCAGAAGACAAGGAGACAAGCGATGTACTGCAGCCTTTGACTGATCCAGCTCTGCACGCAAACCAGCACTTCCAGAGTAGTAGAAATGGGCTTGAGGGGGAGCTGGGTGTGATAAAAGCCGAGGAGGGAGCGATGCAAACAGGAAGAGTCTAAGACAGACCTGTGAACAGTAACTGAGCTGTCTGGTGCCTCTTCCCCCCCCATCTTCTGGCAGGTCTAGGACTATATGGGGGCTTCACAGAGAGGAGGCACCCTGCATCTCTCAGCTAGAGAAGAGAACGTGTAGATTGTAGTGAGGGAGAGGAACATGGTGCTGAAAACGTTGCTCTAAAAGAGTGACAACAGGTCAGATTAATGGAAAAGAATATAGAAACATAAAAGAGTGAAGAGTAATGTTAGGGGTGGTGATGGCTTGTCACAGAGACACTTCTCCTTCAGCACACGTTAAACATTCTCTTATTTAATACTTCTTTTTTACTATGTATTTTTATTTGTACTATTTGTGAGGAAAGCTGATAGGGCAACTGAACACATCCTTGAAGAGGAGCTTGAGACCTTTCTTCTTCCTCTGTTCTCACAAGCAGAGGAAGAAGGGGAAAGCCTCCCTTTGAATGGGGGCTACAGCATCAGTTCCCCAGCCAGAGAAACTCATTCTCAGGAGGAAACATAGACTCATAGAATTGTTTAGGCTGGAAAAGACCATTAACCCCAACTGTTCCAAACCCACAGCTGAATCATGTCCCTAAGCTCCAGATCTACATGGCTTTGAAACAAGTCCAGGTGTGATGATTCAAACATCACCCTGGGCAGTCTGTGGAGGGGCAACTCCAGACCTATTCAGATTCCTACAGCTGTAAGAGATTCTGTGGTAGCACGGCTTGTTCCCCACTGATGTGACACAGCTTTATATAATGCTAAGCTACACCCAGACCTACTCAAGGCTCAGTGCTGTCTCCCTCTGATGCTGGCCTCTGCCTAGCAGAGAGTTTTGCTACAATGTGAGTAAAACATCTGGTGTGTCTTGTTAATGTTTTATTTTTAAAGCTAATCAAACACACTTCTCCAGTGCCAAGCACTAGCTATTTAAAAAAAAAGAAAGAAAAGAAGCACTACAGAAATCTCTGGACTATGGACCTGATGAGTTTCCTTGCAATAAGCCTGCGGACTGGACTGTGGTCCATAACTCTGCTGTAATTGCCACGGTAGAGGCAGTGCTTTCCAAGTGTGTATGTGCCTGCACCATGCGTGTTGGATTTAGCTTGGACTACATCTGTTGTCTGGAATGTGCCATTAAGTCAAGGTTTAAATCAGCCCATTTGTGGGAAAACATCTTACTGTTTCATCTGGTCACGTGCAAGGGTTACTGGTGGCTGCTGCAATAAAGTCACAAAGACAACAGGTATACCAGGGTTTTGTAAGAGTGAGGACCAGCTTAAGTGTGAAATGTGTTTGCTTTGATGAGAATGGCTCTCACCTTCTTCTAGGAGAATGGGTTGGATTATGAAGCCTGTCTCGTCGCTCAGTGTGATGCCTTGGTTGATGCGCTCACGCGGCAGAAAGCCAAACTGCTGACAAAGGTGACCAAGGAACGGGAGCACAAGCTGAAGGTGAGCACAGCACTCATCACCTGTGCACAGCTGAGGATGCAGGGTGTCCCTCTGCCTTTTGCCAAGTTCTCAGCCCTTTACACCGTGAAAATTCATAGTGACCAAATCCTAAAGTCCTTGGCAAGGGCTGAAGCTGGGCCAGCCATGAGACAAATGACTCTGTTAGCCACTCTGCCTCCCCAAAAGGGGAAGAGAAAGGGAATAACTCAAACCAGGACAGTCTTTTAGCAGGTTCCAGTTCAGCAGTTTAGTCACACACTTAAGATGAGGAATATACTTCAGCAGTTAGTTGAATCAGGCCATCAGTTTTCATTTATCTGGTGGTTTGGGGCTGTCTTTTGAGAGGTGCTTATCAGTGAAAATGTCAATGTAGTTTGGATTCTGGGACTTTCTGCCCAAGTAAAATGTGGGGAATTTGGTGTTTCAGTGCCAGGAACATTAATAGCATCTAAGACAAAAAAGAAAATGGAAGGAAAATGTCTAATAGGCAAAAGTTGAATAAAATCTGTCTGAGATCAGCATTTAAGAACCACCATGCTTAGCAGGAAACAACATTCAGGACACACTGCCAATGGCACAGCTAATTCTGCAGTTTCCCCCTGTATTGACCACGGTGCTGTCAGGTCTGACCTACAGCCACGTGGCATCAGAATCAAATCTAAAATCTGGAAAAATGAGGTGCAGCTTTTTTATTTCTTGATCCCAGCAATGTGCCTATAAGCAGAGCAGTTTCAAGGGTGAATCGTGAAGACAGCAGCTAGAGCACAGTCTGCAAGAAAGCACTTCTGCACTTACCCTCGATAATGTTTGCCTTTTAAGTGAAGGATTTTTTAAAAGCTGAGATTTCAGGAGAAGTGTGATGGTGAATGTGAATATTGGAAATGCAGGAAGATGTTCTGTGCTCTTTCAGCCCCAAGCAAGCCTGATCTTCGAGCAATTAATCTGCTCTGAAAATTGAGATTCCCTGTGCACAGCATTTTGCCAAGCTAATTATCAGTATTTACAGTACAGAGCAAAGGAGTGGAGCTGATGGAGATATGGCAATGGCCATATGGCAGCTAAATTAAGCAGAGTTTTAACACACTCTTCCATTCGTTGTCTCTTCTGAAATCATCGTGCACAAGTCACTGCAAGCTCTGCAGTCACCAGAACTGTACTGGCGCTTGTTTTCCAGGTTGTTTGGGACCAGATAAATCACTGCACGCTGAAGCTACGCCAGTCAACGGGGCTCATGGAGTACTGCCTAGAAGTTATCAAAGAAAATGACCCTGCTGGGTTCTTACAGGTATGTTTCTTAGCAATGTTTTGGGGGAAAGAAAAGAAAGACTGACAGTTATACCTAAAAAAGGAGGGACTTGCTGGCTAGACTCTTCCACCTCCAGGGCAGGTTTACCTTAACTCCTGTTACTACTGTCTGAAGGCTCAGACAGCCTGATGACTGCATGGGTGTCCCAGCTAAGGGGTGGCTTTGAACAGCTCTGTTCTAACTGAGGTAGGAAGTTAGGGGTCACACTGTGTCCCTGACTGCTGATGTCTTTCCTCTTGCCAGCCCTTCCTCCTGGGCTGAAACAGAGATCCTGTGCAGTTGGTGCTAACTTTCTGCAGAACGTTATTTTATCCTCCTTTGATAAACCCTCACAGACATCTCTGATCGATTTGGAAAGATCTATGGCTCCTGTTTGTATTACTCTTCTCCATGTGAAAAAGTCCTTCCAGCATGTCCCCTGCGAGAAAATCCAGCCTAAAGGTCTCGTCGTAGCTCTGCTTCGCTGGCGTTGTCGCACCTGGCAGGGCTGTGAGTCTGGTCTTGTAGCTGGAGGATCCAGGTACTCCCCCTTTGCAAAATATGTCCTGGCTAGAAATCAGCTCAGTTTGCAGGCTGTTGTTACTTAGGTGAAGGAGTACCACTGCCTGTTGATGAGTTGCAGGCTGTTGTTACTTAGGTGAAGGAGTACCACTGCCTGTTGATGAGATAAAACGTAGTCGTTTTGTTATCCAGTTACTTGGTTTGCATAAACAAGTCTATTATATTATAATCCTTTTATTATATTATATTTTACATTATATTATATTAAAGAATTATTATATTATAATTCTTTTCTATTATAAATAATTCTTTTATTTTACCCTAGTATTTTTGTTGTCTGATTAATTGCCTAGGAAGAAAGGCACATCAGAGCTGGGGCTGTCTAGCCCGGAGCAGAGGAGACTGAGAGGAGATCTGATCAATGCTTATAAATATCTCTAAATAGTGAATGTCAGGAGAGTGGGACCAGAGTCTTCTCAGTGGTGCCCAGCAGTAGGACAAGGGGCAATGGCCACAAACTGGAACATGGGAAGTTCAGTTAAACGCAAGGAAAAACATTTTCCCAGTGGGGGTCACAAAGCCCTGGCACAGGTTGCCCAGAGAGGTTGTGGGGTGTCTTTCAAAACCCTCCTGGGCGTGATCCTGTGTGATCTGCTCTAGGACAACCTGCTCTAGCAGGGGAATTGGACTGTATGATCTCCAGAGGTCCATTCCAGCCCAAACCCTTCTGTGATTCCAAGACTACGCAGGTTTTAGCAGGCTGGCTGTTGGATACTGCTGGACAGAAGAAACCTTCAGGTCTTAGCTCAATGCTGGCTGGATGCAAGGTTTGTTTTCACTTCAGCTTAATTTTCCTGTAACCTTGTGGCTTCATTCTTTGCAGTCACCTTTTATAAAAAGTGACTTTTGTTTTGAACTTTACTGAATGATGCTTTTAAGGCAG
Organism: Rhinopomastus cyanomelas; assembly: GCA_013400115.1. NCBI lineage: Eukaryota > Metazoa > Chordata > Aves > Bucerotiformes > Rhinopomastidae > Rhinopomastus > Rhinopomastus cyanomelas. Next base: position 552,157 of record VXBP01007098.1, on the reverse strand, counting down.
TGAGCAAACACTGAGGCGCTGCACTGCTTGGAAAAACTGCTCCTGCAGCCAGGGTGTTGAAACGCAGCCAAGGGGTGCAGCATCCCACTAAGTGATTCCAAGGTGGTAGGAAGGTTTTGAGGGGCTCAGGCAGGAGTGTCTTCCAGTGACAATAGAATCTGAACTTCTGCAGTAGAAAAACTCTCTTGGACCTATCCAGAAGATTCTGCTCCTTGTGACTTACAGGAAGCTCCCCATGGGAGGGACTCCAGATACCCAAATAGCAGCTCCACTGAAGGACAGTTGATTTCACTGATTTCCACAGAGCCAGGAACAGTCCACTGCAGTCACCACAGCCTGGCTTTTGGCCCAGTTGTCTGTGGGCTGAGCCAGATGAAATCCTTAAAAACCAAATTCAGTTTTGACGTGATAATACAAAATCCATCCTAGTCTTACAAGAATCTATCCGACAGCTCAGCACCCTCACTCTGAGAAATACACACCTTCCTTCCCATTTGGCTTTTGTGCCTTTCAGCTTTCAACCACTGAATCATCTCTGCTGAATGGAGAGACCCTCTAACATTTAAGCCTCCCTTTGTGCAACTGCTTTTTAAACAGGAGAGCAAAACTAGCCTGCGTAGAGCAGAGTGAGGGAGTCCATGTGTCATCCAGAGGCATGAGACATAGTCTTGACAAGCCCTAAAATGTGAGCTTTATTTCCCTGCTCTAGGATGAGACCTTGTTTTGAGAAGATGAAAGGATCCACCATGGACTTTACCTCCACATGACCAGATCCCATTGTGTTCCTGCTTCCTTTGTGCTGTGTCTCACACAGTGTTGTCACCTCTAACCTGTGCAACAGTAATTTAATTGTAAATCTGATGCTCTCTTCCAGATTTCAGATGCTTTAATCAAGCGTGTTCAGGGATCTCAGGAACAGTGGGTCAAGGGAGCCTTGGAGCCAAAAGTGTCTGCTGAGTTCGACTTGACTCTGGACAGTGAACCTTTACTGCAGTCGATTCACCAGCTGGATTTTATTCAGATGAAATGTAGGGGTGAGCTTTTATGATTTTCTTGTTTTCTGTTCTTCATGCATGAGGGACGGGTGCAAAATGGGAGGAAAGAGGAGTGACTTGAGATTGCTGGATCATTTCAAAGGGCTTCCAAACAAATCCAGTTTATTGGTTGTTTCTTAGAATCATAGAACCATTCGGGATTGGAAGGGAGCTCGAAAGATCATCTAGTCCAATCCCCCTGCCACAGCAGGATCACCTAGACCAAGTTGCACAGGAAGGTGAACTTGCCTCACATGCAGTGACCTGAATAAGCTCAAACAGAGATACCAGGTGCAGTTCAAGATTTGAAAAGCTAAATTCTTCAGGGTAGGGCTATCTATCAGCTTTGAAGATTAAAAGGACATTAGCTACATGAAATTTTATGCCATTTTACAACATTCCAGGATTTAACCTGGTTAATTCAAACCACCAGTTTTGAAAGCTGGTGTTTTGAATTGACTTGTCATTATCTTGTCAGGAGCAGCTGAAGGAAGGAGTAAATAACTATTCACACTCACGTGTGTGCTTGGATAGGGTGAAATACAACCCCTCTGGCTTGTATCTGGATTGTGCTGTGAGCAGTGCCCAGCTGAAAATAAACCTGTGAGACAGATAGTCACAGGGGAGAGCAGCTCCATGGCTATAACCTTCCATAATTCCAGGTAGCTGAATGATTCAGAGGGACATGCTAAAGGGAAAGGAGGCTAAAGAAAGCATTTAAAAGCAGAAGCTGATGAATAGTAGATGACTTTGGGAAAAGCCCCATGAAAAACACAAACAACCCCATAACAAAAAGACCCCTCATGCACTTGTAATGAACAGGGTTTATAAGGAGCAGGATGAGAACTGCATCAGAATTAGGTAGATCCATGGACTGGCTAGCTTTGAAGGCCATTGTGGTCCCTGGGAATGATGCCATTAGCTTCCCTCAGTGGCAATTCAAGCCCTAATTATACGGGGTAGAGGCTGCCAGGACTCAGTGAATGACTTAAGGAGAATTGAGTTGTGAGGTCAGATGTGCTATTTTGGACTCCAAGCAAGCATTCTGTTCAGTCTATCTCTCTGTCTGGGCCTACCTAGAAACCAAAAAGATCCAGGATGAAGTAGTTAGGGTGGAAATTTGGCAGATAAACATATGGAGAAGCAGCTAAAAGCCAAAGTGTGCTGAGCAGGAATGGTTTGCATCTTGGCATAAACGGGCTGTGCTAAAGACACCTCACCAGCACCTGGGAGCTTCTCCTTGGAAATGCTGACAGCCAGGGACGTGGAGTCAAGAGACAAAGAGTAGCATTGGTCAAACTTCTGCACATCCTGCCTGCACTTGTCTTTTTGAATCTCTTTGTATTTAATGCTGGCTGTATTTATTGCCAAGTGTATTTAACACTAATCTTCTACCAGTCTTCTTCCCAAACATACAACACGGGTGGTTAAGCTATGTGCTTAGACTGTTAGTCACACGTCACTTGAAGTAAGAGCAGCTAAACTGTTTGGCTTTGGGACATTCATCTGGCTCTAAGCTTGAAGACTTATGAGACTTTAATTGAGCCAGATTCACTGGAGCTTTATGAAGGATAGTCCTGTCTTCTGTGCTCTCATTCATCAAATGATCACAATGAAGATCTGGAATTGAGCTAAAAACAGTCTAGGGAGGAGAGAAGAGGACAGGTCTGCTTCTTCCCAAACTTGCACAAAGCCTACAAACACCCTAGGGCTTTGATCCCCAGAGGCATCTTAATAGTTAAGCCTCAGGAAGGGTTTTTCCTTTGGTTGTCTTGATCTTGACCAGTCTGCACATCCCGTGGGGTCAGCCTAAATGCTACAACCACGTAGATACCAGGCAAAGAGTGGAAATGGCACTAACCTGGCCACCAGGCCTGAAGGTGTGTAAGGGACAGCATTATTCCCCTTTGCCCCTCTGTGCATCCAAGCAGAACAAGGTACCAGCTGGTCCCAAGACAACTTTCACAGCTATTGAGGACTGATTACTATACAGGGGCTTATTTCTATTTTCCAGTTAATGTCAGCAGATCCATTTGCATTTGAGCTGCTCAGTCTGACATTTTGGCTTTTATTTTTTCTGAGCTTTCACCTCTGTGTCACCATCCAGCTCTGCATTATTATCTAGATAATTATCTAGGCTATTATGGACGTTATTATCTACATCATTATGTATCTAGAATTACAGATACCATAGAGTAAGCAACTCAGCACTTCAGCAGCAAGCACCCAGGCTGACTGGGAACATCTTTGCTGGCTGTGAGGAGAACCTGGTGTTGCAGGGCAGGGGTTTGCTATTTATCACCATCAGGACCTCTGTGTTTCTGAGCTCCCCACTTCACAGAGTAAAACCTGAGTGTCTCTTCGCATCAGCTCCTCTTCCTGCCATCCTCCCTACCCCAGTGCACCAACAACTCATGACTCTTTGCCAAACATTGGTGTTACTGAGTCCCCACACTGACAAGAGTGGATGTGCTAAAGGCATCAGAGATGATCTGCAAAGGCAGTTTTGGGGAAACCTGTGAGAGTAGGACCAGCATGAGTGTTCCAGCTGCAGCCCTTTCATTCTGAACGCTTTGCCGTGTGAGGTCTGTGCGGCTGTTATCGATGCTTAGTGCATGGCTGAATCTCTGGGGTTTTTCAAACTCTGGCCTCATTCAACCCCAGTGAGCTTGCACGGGTCATTCAGAGTGAAAGCGTGCTTGTGAGTAAGCATTGATTCACCCTGGTAGACAAAGAAGGGTGAAATGAGAACAAATCAAATTACAGTTGCCTTCGTGCCTTGCCCTGCCACATTGCTGGTGGACTTTCTGTAAGCCCATCTCTAAAGCTCATCTCAACACAGATCAAGAGGGGTTTTTCTTTTTACAGAAAGAAAAAGCAGTTTGGCAACAAATTAAAAGTGCAGAAAATTGATAGGTGCAGAAGTAACTCTTAAGGCATCATGTTGACCGGAGGGTCTCACTGGTAGCCCTTTGGCAACAGTCCTGCTGCTAACGCACACGCAGCTCTACTAATTGCTGGTGCTTTGAGCTTATCCAGCTCCCTTTCCTCCTGTGTTTTCTCCTCTGTTTTGCTTTTTATGAATGCCTTGGCACTCGTCCTTCTTCAGTTCAAGCTATGACTACATGTTCCAGGTGTGTTTTATTCAGACAGTTGGAACTGTCATGCAACCTTGCTATGTTGTAAAATGCAGGCTAGGAGCATCATGATGGGAATGTAGCTACTCCCTAGCTGTCTGTACCACTCACTTAAATGCACTTTCTCCTCATCAGGAGTGACTACTTCACTCTTCTGCAAAACCAGTCCTTTAAGATTCCTCAGACTCTCCTCCTGCCACAAATCTTCCCCTTTTCTCCAGCCATAAGCTGCACGGATCTGATAATGAAAGAGTGATGGTTCCTTGCAGCCTTTATCCTTAGTTCTGTCTGTTCTGTGTCAAGAACCCCAACCTTTTCTTGTGGTCTTCTCAGTAACGCTGTTGACAGGGCACTTTGCCACCACAGTGACGCACTTGCACCGGGGGAAGTTTAGGTTAGACCTTAGGAAGTTTTTCTTCATGGAAAGGGTTATCAGCCCTTGGAGCTGGCTGCCTGGAGAGGGCTTTGAATCACCATCACTGAATGTATTTCAAATATAGTCTTGTAGATCAAAAATTCAAAGTCTTGTAGAGCTGGAGCTTAGGGATATGGTTTAGTGGTGGGCTTGGGACAGCTGGATTAATGGTTGGACGTGATGATCATAAAGACCTTTTCCAACCTCAGTGATTCAATGATTCTGTAGTTCTATGATACTACAGGACCATATTGTAGTTTCAGAGGAGGTCAACATTTTTGTGTCTCTGTTCTTTCACTGCCTTAAGTCCTTTACAAGTCCTAGGAAGGTGGAGGCATCACAGCACAGCCAACTTGCGAAGAGGACAAATAACAGACCTCATTTTAGACCGGCTCTGCTCTACCCTGAGAGATCAGCTGTGAGATACACTGAGCAATGTGGTTTTAGAACTGCTGAGGTAATAAAGGACATCAGCACCACATCTTTTAGCCAAGTGTGACCTGCAAGAAGCATCTCTAAAATAGCAGGGCATCATTTGGACTCATTAATAGGTCCTGCTGTGCCAATGTCAATGTCACCTTTCCCTTTATATGTTTAAGCTGTCCTTCACAATCTCTCTAGAGAACTTGAACAAGAAGTGGGACATCACTGTAATTTAACATTCCTCTTTTTCCTTCTGACAGCCTTTGTGTTTCCTTTCTTAGTCGTGTCTCGTTGCTCCTCACTATGAGGCACATCCCAGTGTCGGAATGATTCAATTTGCTCTGCATTTTCCTATCACTTTCATACATGTTCACCTTTTCTCCTCCCAGAGATTACCTGAGAGAAAGGCAGAGGTGAGTGGGTGCTGTCTCTTTTACAGTTGACAAACTTCAGGAATTAAGGTTTCATCCATTTTTCTGCCAGAGGTTGTCTCAGGAGCAGGGACGACCCAACAAGCCCTCCTGAGAGGGTTAATTGGTTGGCTAACGTGGCAGGAGTGCAGATGGCTGATCTCCCAGGCTCATCACTCACTGGAAATACACAGGCTAACCAACACAGACAAAACCCTAAACTTAACGTGGTTTGGCTAAAAAAATCCCCGTACCTCAGAATTCCTCATTTTAATGCTTTTGACTCTTGCAATGTCTGAACTTTCCATGTGAAAAAACAAGGAGGCTTTTATTTGTGACAATCTTCTGAATCAAACATAGGAACAAGGCTTTTGGGTTTTTTTTTTCTCTCACAGGAAAACCCCAAGACCTAATTTAAAGAGTCCTTTTGTTCCAGAGCACAGCCATTCTTCTGGGCTACCAGCCATCCATGTTCACCATGGAGATGGATGATGCCAGCAGAAAGCCACAGTAGCTTCTGTGCTGTTTATCACAAGTGTAATGTTGACTTTCCTGTCACTTCCAAAGTGGGGGTGAATCCTTATCCCCATCACACAGTCATATCCATTTCCCCCCAGACTGCTTGGCACGCGAAACATGATCCAGAGAGGTAAAACAGGACAAAGGGAACAGCTCAAGGGCTCATCTGTCATGCAGGCAGAGGAAAGAAAATAGACTCAAGCAGAGTGGATAAAAGAAGAGCCAAGTGACATTGTTAAGAGCTAACTCAGTGCCCAGAGCGCTCAGCTCAGACGTGGTTGAGCTCTGCAGAAATGAATCTGAACAGAGAATTTCAGCCTTGGGCAGAAGACGACGTAGGGGCTCTGCATCACTTACATCCCACTTAACCTGTGCAGTCTCAACAGTGTGTAAGACACATGACAGATCTCTCCAGAAGACCAAGATTTCACTTTACCATCTCCAGCAAAAACTGAACAGAGAAAGTTTAGCTGTGTTTAGCGGAGAAGATGTAGTGGAAGCCTCGTTCCACAGAGGCATGGGTGCATGTTTTATTCTGATTATTCTTAGGGAGCTAGTCTAGCCAACAGTCTCTTCTGAAACTGAGAAAGGGTAGATTTAGACTGGATCTTAGGACTCTTAGGATCTTAGGTGTTTGCTGAGGGACTGGAACAGGTTGCCCAGGGAGGTTGTGGATGTGCCATCCCTGGAAGTGTTAGGGTCAGGTTGAAGGGCAACCTGGTCTGGTGAGAGTCCCTACCCAAGGTACATGGGGTGGAACTAGATGATCTCTGTGTTCCCTTCTAACCTAAGCCATTCTCTGATTCTCTTGGTGTTTCTTCTGAAAAAGTCACTAAAACTTTTGGTAGATAACTTCCAGAAGCTGGTAGATAACTTCCCACCTGTACTTTCCAGGAGGGGAGAAGCACAAGCAGTCTTCTGTGGTGCATTTTGGTACCCGAGCCTAGGGATTTGGATAAAATTTGCAAATAGAACTGTTTTCTTCACCACATTCTTGTCAGCACGGCTGCCATAACGTAGGCAAGGTGGTTTTGAATAAAAAGTGGGGATGGAGTGTAACGTTAGAGTCTTTAAAAATCGTGTAGTGAAGGATTGTCTTCCTGCTGTTGGCGGAGTTCGAGCTCCATCGCTGTGCTGGGAGTGGCTGCTGTGCTGCTTAATAACCCAATTCTTCATTAACGAGCTCGGCTTCCTGGAAGTGCTGCATCTGTGCCTGAGAAACCCTCCACCACCTCTGCTCCCCCTCTCCTGTCAGGGGTCACAGAGAGCAAGAGAAAACAACTCTCCCAGCCAGAGGAGCCTGGAAAGGAAACCAGATGTGAGCTCCCTGGACTGTAGCCCTGCTGAGGCACCAGAAGCGGGTCCCAGTATGCTTCTGGTCACATATTTCAGCCAAATGATTTGTCCAAGTAATGACTGTTCTATCGTTTTCACTGCCCTTTGTTCTGAGGAAGAGAAGGAACCCTCTTCCTGATGCCTCTGGACTCTCCCGCGGGGCAGGGGAGTGAGCGGTGGCCACGCTGCTGGCGGCGCAGACTGACGGGGTAGGACAGAGTGACACTAACCTGTACCCAGTTCCTGTTGCAGTGCCCCCCGTCCCATTGCTGCAGCTGGAGAAGTGCTGCACCAGGAACAACAGTGTGACGCTGGCCTGGAGGATGCCGCCTTTGAGCCACAACCCGGTGGAGGGTTATATCTTGGAACTTGATGATGGAGATGGTGGCCAATTCCGAGTGAGAATTTCATTCAGCATTTATTTGTGATTCTTTGTATGTGAGTTTCCTCAGGGTATGTGTTGGTGTCTGTCCAAGGGTGGGGAGAGTGGGTAGGGAAGATATGGGTTGTCAGGACATCCCTGCTTCTGTCATGTGAGTGTAGAAAGCAGTGCAGGAGCTGCTGATTAGAATGACCCCCAGCCTGGGTAGGAAGTGTGGTTGAGGTTATTCCCTGGGGCGGATAGGACCTCGAGGTCCACACGGAGTATACCACAGCAGAAAATCCAATACTAACCCACAGCATCTGACAGGACTTCATTCCACAAAGTAGAGCTTTCCCCTACTTCTGCCTGTCTCTAGGACCCTCAAGCAGTAGCTGGGATTCTTGGTTTAGAAATGCAGCTCAGTTTTTCCTGCTTTTCTGAGTTAAAATTGTGTCCTGCATAAAACTATGGGATTTCTAAACCATTTCTCTGGAAGTGGATGCTGGAGGGTTTCTGCAGACCTGCTGTGGTGGGGTTGGTAAGTATGGGAAGCCATCCTCCCAGACCCTTAAGGTGATGCCACAACTGCTTGTTCCTGGCTGCAGGTGCAGGGTACTTCCAGGCTCTGACGTGCACTTGCCACATACTGATAAACAAACTACGGAAGTCATTCTGTCAGCTTCCTGCCAGCCTTCTCCTGGTGGAAGCTGTGGCCCTTCCTCCTCAGACAGGATCTGTGCTCCTGTTGCTCCAGTGTCTTGAACACACCTGCAGATCATGGTGGAGTACAACCCCTCTCTTCTCTAATGGGAAATTCCACCAGAAACGTGTATTGGCATTTCTGCAGAAGCTGCAAACTAGAACTAGCTTCTCACTGGAAACCTAAAGGTTTCTCAAGCTGAAAATGGCCTGGCACGGCTCCATCTGAGGACCTGCCTCCCTGTGCTAAGCTGCTACTCCAGTAGCGAGCAAAGGCACTGTGTTTGATGCCCCTCATTAGCAGAGACAGGCAGCCTTGGCAGGGTGGTGTTTGTGAGAGGTCTCCTCAGTTCCAAGTCTCCACTACTGAAGGTGTGAAAAGGTACCTTCTGTGAACGGCTGCTGGGAGCTGCCGATGCAGTTAATATTAGCAGGTAAGAGTGTTAGCAGTGCCTGGTGCATGAAGGGTTAGGAGCAAGGTTGTTAGGGACTCCAGTGTCTTGGGTAAACCTTCTCAAGTGCTCTTCACATCTAAATAAATACTTGTGAGTAAACAACATCTGGGGATGTTGTGTATCCCAGCCCACTTGCCTGCGCTGGGGTTGTAACTGGAAAAGGCTTTAGGGCAGCCAGCACTGCCATTTGCATTGGAAAAATTACAAAAGCCCCTTAGGAATTTGGGACAACAACCTCTCAGGGGCTGCTGTGATAGAGACATCCTCAGTTTCACCCTCTGGAAAATCAGCTGCAGGCTTCAGAGCAGTGCCAGTTCATGAGGAGAGTGCTGACCCCTCTTCCCGCAGGACAGTGACACTGACTGCTCTTCATCCTGATGGGTGGATTTAAAGAACTTTGTCTCCCACTGTAGCAGAGAGCATCAGTCGGAGTGAACACAAGCAGTGAACAGCGGTACGACACAAAATGCAGCAGACAAAGCAGCAGTCATCCTACAACGTTTCGCACAGACAGCCGATGCTACAACATGGAGATAAGCTAAGCTGGTCTATCAAAACTCTTCTTCCTCTCCATGAGAGTTCATCAGCTAACTCAAGACCCAAGAGATTTTATTCCTTGTAGCAGCCACCATGGTAGCAAAATGGACAAACACAAGCAATCCCTTTAGGAAAGGGATTCATCACAAACTTAATTCGTTTTAGGTTCATATCAAAGAGCTTTACTCAACAACTAAAGTGATGGCTGATTAATCTTAGGTATGTGCTTCAGTATATAGGTGTATATTTGCTATCACAAATCTGTGAGTCTCACAGTACTGGAGGCAGAAAGGAGTTGTGACCTTCAGCCTGCTGCCACAACAGGACTTTCTCCTCTTCTGTCACTTTTGGGTCAGTTTTCCAACCAACATTGGGGTTTTTCAGCTCCTTCCAGTTCATCATAGACTGTACAGTCTGGCTGACCCTCTTCATGACTCTGCCTAGATGTTCCTCCTCCTCAGATGTTTCACATCACACAAGTTCTTGCTGTTTAGTAAATCTTTGCAGAGTTTTGTGACATCTCTGGTGTTGAGTTTCTGTTCCATCACATGACCCCAAACTTTAGGAGCTGGGTTTCTTCTAACTAGTTGATTGCAGGTTTCTAAATTCTGTGTTAACACAGACATGAGGTCAGCTGTCCAGCAGCATGAAACTGTGGGTACCTGCATTTTTAGTCCTGTCACACTCCTCCCCTCCCTTTTTTGGCCCTACATAAACATAAGAATCTCCACAGTGGGTCAGATACTTGGGCTAATATCCAAAAGAGTGTTTTGGAGTAGGTGTTTAGGAAAAAAGGGTAAAGATTAAGATCTTCCTGTGGTGCCCTTTACTGCTGTACCCTTCCAGCTTCTTCCCCACCTCAGTGTCTGCACTGCTGTGCCCGTGTTGTGACGGCATCACTTCTACACCCTGGGAAGCAGTGAGAAGCTGTTCACTTGTGTCTTACATTTATAATCACAACGTGATCACAAAGGCACAGAGAAGCAGTTAAAGGATGCCACTCTTTTTCTCTCTCCTTTTGTATTTTAACTTTTAGGAAGTATATGTTGGCAAGGAGACTCTCTGCACCATCGATGGCCTTCACTTCAACAGTACCTATAACGCAAGGGTCAAAGCGTTCAACTCCTCAGGAGTTGGTCCTTACAGCAAGACAGTTATTTTACAGACATCAGATGGTGAGTTGGACTTTTCCCTGTTTCTAAGTGAAAAGCTGCAGGTCTTGGTGGCAGGACACTTAGATCCCTTTTTACCCATTACTATCTTTGGCACTTACTGGGCTGACTCAGCACAGGGACTGAGCTCTCCTCCTTCAGATTTTCCATTATCAGTAACACTTCAGCTTTTAAATGATAGGCTTTTACTTGGCTGCCGAAGTCTGGGGTCTGACTAATATTCTTATTTGCTGTGGTGTAGAGAATCACAGAGTTATTGAGGCTGGAAAAGACCTCTAAGATCACCAAGTCCAGCCTATGACCTAGCATGACCACTAGAGCTGTTATGCAACACACAGGATATTTTTGTGCCTCTGTCTCCACTTTTCCATATATCCATGGAATTAGCCTCTTTCTTCACCACTGCTTCAATTTCATAGTGAGGTTTGATGCTGCAGAGATGGGAATTCGTGCTTGTTCCTCTGAAACTGTACTTGACATGCATAGGGGCACCACAAGAAGTTCAGCTTCATTAACGATGCTGTAATGAATTGAGCAGTGCATGCTATTATCACTTCCACTTTTACGCTGCGTTGCCAAAATAGGCCAGGATAAAATATTTATACTCTAAGAGCTGTTTCTGTTTTGTATTTTTGATGTTTTCACCCCTTTGATAAACCAGTGAAGTCGGTCCTAACTGGCATGGACACAGTGGGGCTCCATTTCCATTACTGGTGATCCTGAAGCCACTCACCTATATGGGCAGTTTCTGTGGCATGGAGAAGCCTTGGTCTCCTCAGTGACTCTCCTGTTACTACATGATGACAGAGAGTCACTGCCCTTTGCAGCTCATGCTCAGAGGAACAAGCACAGGTAATATAAGGCTTCTGAGCTGAAAAACAGCAGGGTACCAGCTCAGAGCAATCTTGTGTGGCTGCCTGCAGTAACGAGGAAAGATTGTCTTCATTACCTGAAACTGCAGTGGGGTCTTTAGGAGGCAGACTCTCCTAATTAAAGCAAAGCAGATGACCCTTGAACACAACCCCTTCTGCCATAATCCTGCCTTTTCTTTTCCCCTTCCACAGTGGCGTGGTTCACCTTCGACCCCTCCTCAGCTCACAGAGACATAGTTCTGTCAAATGACAACCAGACTGCCACCTGCAACAGCTACGATGACCGGGTTGTTCTTGGCACAGCAGCCTTCTCCAAGGGTGTGCACTACTGGGAGCTGCACGTGGACCGGTATGACAACCATCCCGACCCAGCCTTTGGCATTGCCAGGATTAACGTCGTCAAGGACATGATGTTAGGCAAGGATGACAAGGCATGGGCCATGTATGTGGACAACAACCGGAGCTGGTTCATGCACTGCAATTCGCACACCAATCGGTGAGTGCCGCTTGTATGCTTCTCTCATCACTGGTCCTTGGCTTTGCTGTTCATCCGAGGAAAGTAGCAGGGAATCTCCATTTCCCTGCCAAATGTAGTTCTTTTATCTCTTCTTAAAAATCACAGCTGCACCTTAGCAGTCTGTGTTGTTATGCTGTTAGGGCTTTGTTCCTGAGATCTAACCAAGCCCCCCTGCTGTCATTTAAGCCTGTTATTGCCTGTCTCAGGCAGGCTTCGGCAGACAGGAGGGCAGCAGCCCTTGATGCAGCAGTTCTCTCTCGTTGCTGGAGGAGTGCAGGGAGCAGAGCAGTGGATTCTTTTCCTTAGGAGGAGTTGTGGCTGCAGGGTTGCACAATAATTAGGTGAAGTGCTGGTGGCTGCCTGTCCAAAATGCAGGTGCTTGTTGGCAGTACTGGAGGCACCCCGGGATGATCTGGAGCTTCCATCCAGCTGAGCCCTTGTACTGAAGAGCTTTGAAAATTGTCTCAGCTAGTACAACCAGGTTACACAAAGGAGGATTTCAAAATGCCCCTGAGCCATTGCTACCAAACCTCCCTTTCTCCCACTGCTCAGAGGCTCTGGGTGCTCTGAGTAACACGTGTTCTGACTGAAGCTACCTGCAGAGATGGATCACAGAGAGACAAGCATCAGCACAGACCCAGTGCTGTGCTGACACTGTGACGTGGCTTTCAGCGCTTAGGAAAGTTACCCCTGTGGTGCTGGCTCTGCTTCCTTGATGTGGTGCTGGACTGTGTGGGGAAGACCTGGTCAGCTTTGGCTGAAGCTCACTGGATATCAGCAGAGCAGAACTGCACTGCTCCCTCTGTCTGTGTCCCATGAGATGATCAGCTCTAGCTGAAGGTCGGCTGGGTTGGACTGGATGAACTTTCAAGGTCGTTTCCAATCCCTAATGTTCTGTGATTCTGTGGGTTCTGCAGAACTGAGACTCTGAAGAATGTCTCCCCTGAAGAGTCTGTTTCAGGATCCTGAGTCCTCTGCTTGTTCTGGAAAATGGTGCACTTGTATACCTAGTCTATCCTAAGGGGAGAATGATGTATGAGTGGAGCGACCAACCAAGGACATGTAGTAGGTCTGTGGCAGAGCAGGAATCAATTTCTATTTCATTTTCTACTGATTGTCCCAGCAGGTCTTCCACACTCAGTAGCTCAGATGCTGCTTCTCTCATACCAAGTGACTAGAAGAACAGCTTGCAGTGAGTTTAAAAGTGCTCAGATGCAGCTCTCCTGGAACAGCTAAGTTCGAGCCAACACGCACATATCCTAAAGCTGGTTGTATTGTCTCCTCTTGAATAATCATTTATTCTCTAAAGCTCACTCCTATTTTAAATATCCTGCATTTGCTGAGAATTCTTCTTTGTGACATAGTTGGATTTTGCAGTTCATTATAGACAAGTGGAGGTACCTTGTAGTTAGAGCAAAAGCTCTCTGAAGTCACTTGGAATTATTTTCCATGGACCTTTGAGCATGTCCTGCGACAGTAGAGAGTAAAATAACATCGGTACAATAAATACATCCAAAGGTTCTCTGTCCCTTTAACATCTTGATTTGATTTAGGGCAGAAGTAATGTTAAGCTGTATTAATTTTAATGCTCTGTGGAAGAGCTTATGTTTTCTGGAAAAAAAGCTGGCAACCATTCTGCCTACTACTGTCCCAGAAACCTATTTTATGGATTTGGTCTTTGGCATGTTCCTCCCGGCAAGCAGCGCACAAGCTGAGCAGAAGCCTCTTCTTTCTCTGGGAAGAACAAGCAGTGGAAACGCTTTGGATTTCCAGTCCCCCTGCTTAAGCAGGAGAAGAGAGCTTCCTGTGGATTGTTCCTGTTGATGTGTCTTTGCAGGCACATCCAAGGCATGGATGGACCCAAGTTGTAGCTGGTCAAGTGGAGTACACTTGCAAAGGAACAGGCTGCCCAGGGGGGTTGTGGAGTCTCCTTCACTGGAGATGTTCAAAACCCACCTGGATGTGTTCCTGTGTGACTTGGTCTAAGTGATCCTGCTGTGGCAGGGGGATTGGACTAGATGATCTTTTGAGGTCCCTTCCAATCCCTAATGTTCTGTGACTCTGTGAAAGGACATGTGGTCACAGGCGCTTCGGTGAAATCAGGGCTAGGCACTACATCTTTAACCCTGGCACTCAAGTGGGTCAGTTTTTTCACTCATTAGCTGTAATAGTCACATGGAAACAGTTGCTGCTGCCTAGTTGTGTTTCCCCACTGTGCATGACAGCGCAGCCCAAATGAAATTTATTGGTAGCTCTTAGTGTCTCAGCTGTTATCATGATGGTGGCTACACTTTTGTAATCATTCCATGCTTCTTAATCTTCATGGGAGTAAATTAAAGCAATAAATAAGTGATGAGCTTCAAGGATGAGCTGAGGTGGAGCAAAGACCTGTTCATGGGACTTGTTACACTGAGAGTGTTTTCCTGTTCCATGCACTCCTGGCAAGCAAAATTGGACCTGCCTGTGTCCTTAAAAACTAGCGTGACTTCTGTAGTGCTAGAAGAAGCATCAAGCACAGAAGGCTCCAAGAAGAGGTTACCAAAGACAGAGGGAATCTTTGAGAGCAGGTGGAGCAAGCTGGCAAAGAAATCACTTTAGGGCAGGGCTACAGCTTTGTGAGGCCTTACTGTTCCTGGAAATAATCATTTCACACCAGAGGTGTTGCATGGCTGTTGCCAAGAGGCACTGGCTGTGGTTGCAATAGATGCACTCCCTGGCAAAGCTCCCAAGAGCAGGAGCACCTGGTGCTGTAGGTAGTAGTCCAGCCACTACACAGTTATGTAAACAAAGAGATGGAAATCACACTGAAGTGCTTTATACCTCAAGACAGCAGTAAGTAAACATCTGTGTCACTTGGAAAGTAGCCTTAAAGCCCTCTGAGATCAGGAGGGTCTCTTCACTGGCTTCAGGGATGTCAAAACTGTCACACCAAAATGTCACAGTTGACTGAAAGACACCATCCTTGGCAATAGACACAGCAAAGTTAAGTTCCTATGAAGCTCACAATTAAAACACTCTTACTAGGGAGTTAAACTAATTATTTAGTTTATTGAAGTGTTCACAAATTTTTGAGTTTGATTTTTCAGTAGCAGTGAAACTTATTACTACTCTTAAGCCAGTCCAAGCAGTCCTGTTCTACCCATTGTCCAGGCTGCTGCTGAGAACATCTCAGTCTCCACTGCCACAGGCAATGGCACTTTTCCCAGCAGCCACATTCCGTGAATTTCCAGACTTCCAGCTTTCATGTCCAGCACTTGTCATAGTGCACAGGAACAGAAAAGTGCAGGACTGTGAGAAAAGAGGGGTTTGCTTGAGCTAATGAGAGCAGTGGTGCTTATCTTCAAAACCAGATTGTCCTTTAATGAGTGCCAAGTGTTTATTGGAGAGGTATTGGAACAAGCTGTTGTGTTCTCCTCTTACATGGCAGCCTACAGATTGCTAAGGGCCTGTGGTATAACTGGTGTTGAGTGGTTTAAAAATGCTTTAGAGTAAAGCAACAGCTTTTTAATCCGCTGCCAAGCAAGTGAAGTAGGAGAGTGCAATGCGAGTTGAATGTCTGGAGCCAGCTGGGTTTTGCTGCAACCAAGGCGTTTGTTAGAAGAATTCTCCTGGAACACTCTTTGAGTGGTGCCCAGAAGAATGAGGACGTGACTTGTGTAAGTCTGCCCATGAAACTCTGACCTCTCCTCCTGAAGGCAGTGACTGCGACAGGAATCCCAAAAGCTCTGGTGTCCTGTAAGTACAAGGTGTCCCAAGGGAATCGTGGGATGCTCAGGAAGAGCAGCTGCTCAGCCTCACAAGTCCACCATCCCTGGTTGCCTTTGCCCTGGCTTCATCCTGACAGAGCTGGTTGCCCACTGCGGGGAGGTGGTGGCCAAGGAATGGGGTGGTCTGCCTGCTGAAGTCCTGCACAGCTTGTGGCAGCAGGGAAAGGAGATGGTCCCCATGTGGCTCCTGGAGGGGCCTCAGCTGGGTCTGCAGGCAGCATCTAAGTCCTCTTCAGTGGGGATGTCCCCTGGGGCTGCAGAGGAGTCACTCAGTGTCACAGCACACAGCTAATTAGCCCATAAGAAACCAATTAGCTGATCAAGTAGGAAAGAGCATCGTAATCTCAAGAAGGCCAAGTCTCTGTTTCCCTGACAGAACCCGAGTCATTTCAAAAGATGTCCTGAAATCTATTTTAAAGCACCGCGGGACAGAAAACGCGGTGCCCGACAATCAAAGCTGCTCCTAGGCAGAGGATAAAAACAGAACGTCACCCAGCTGTGAGTGCCTCTGGATCAGAGCTCTAGATCAGTCTCACAGTGAGCTTTATGATTGAGAGCTTTTAATAAAACCAGACTAGAGACTGAGATGTTGAGGAGAGGAAAATAATCCTGTAGGAAAATGATGGTTTTGGAGAAGAGCACAAAGTGAAAACCTGTTAATGTTTATAGGAGCAGAAAGCAAATAAAAGGAACCGGAGAGCTGTAAAGTTTGAGATCTACTGCATCTCAGAGCTGCTCCTGAAGAGCTCAGTGCTTGAAGAGCTTGCAGTGAAGCAGTTAGGATTGTTTTCTGTGCTGTCATGCCACCGATAGGTCTCCCTTTACTTGCAGAGGCAATGCCATGCACCACATTTATTCTGAAAGAAACCAGTTTATGACACCTAGTGGATGAGAAGACTGTCTTAGCCTGAGTTACCCTCTTCCTAATAATATGTTGATCCCTGCCCTGCTCCTGCTTTTGATGGTTTGCCTACCTACTGTGCTAAATTCTATGTTAAAGTGGCATTTGTCTTGTGAATGTTGTGTGCCTGAGGGGAGCTCATGGGACAAAAGACAGCTGCTTCGAGTTACTGGAAATCTGATTTACCCTGAGCAAATTGTGTCAGGCTGGAAATCCCTCGCAGAGCCCCCATGACATCAGTGCAGGAGCGTTGCCTGTGGCCAATCTGCATATCTAGCTGATTTTTTTTTTTTTGCTTAGTGCTTTTTAAAGTAGGACTGGGTTTGACTAGCCCCCAGATCAAAGTGCATTAATGTCAAGTCACTCGAGCGTGTAATGGCTGGCTGAGTGTGTCCTGGCAAGTTCTGACACTCTGGTAGCTCTCAGCAGCTGCTCCTGACACAACCAATTATCACTGAGATTAATAACTGTGTCTGAGCACCTTGTCAGTTGGGGTGTCACCTTATGGTGATCCCTAACTAGCCCCATCTTTCCTTAACTTCTCCCAAATTACTATTTGTTGTACTTGTGCTAGCTCCTCAGTCTCTGGATCCCCTGAGGGGACACCAGGGTGAGTACTCGTAGAATCATAGACTCATCAGGGATTGGAAGGGACCTCGAGAGATCATCCAGTCCAAAACGTCTGCTCAAACTGGAAGCCTGAGTCTTGAGCTGTTAGCAAGGTAATGATTGGAAACGAACTGCTGGGAATCCAGCTTTCTGCTTTTTCATTCCCTGATGTGCGTCACTCAACTGTGGCAGGGATGTTCTGTGGAGCCCTGTCTCCAGGACTCCTGTCTACCTGCTCAGTGCTGACCTTCCAGCTCACCTTCATGTCTTGCATCAGCTGAGGGGAATCAATTAGCTTTAGACCCCATTTTCAGCTCTTAGATTGCAGCTGGAGGAGAAAAGGACCTAATTTCTCTTTACAGTGCCCTCAGTTAGCTCCCATTAATGAAGAACATATGTTCCAGATAAGAGTGGGGATAATGGTTTGGTGGTTCTGCTCCACTCCCCCTTTGCTTAGTGAGACTGCCTCATTCTAGAGAGCACTGGCAGCACAGTCCTCTCCCCTCACCAGCAGTGTGATCCCTTTGTGTCTCAGGACTGAAGGAGGAGTTTCTAAAGGTGCCACCGTCGGTGTTCTTCTGGACCTGAACAAGCACAACCTGACCTTTTACATAAATGGGCAGCAGCAAGGGCCTCCAGCATTTGAAAACGTTGAGGGTGTCTTCATGCCTGCACTGAGCCTCAACCGAAATGTCCAGGTAAGTCTTCTGCAGTTTGGTCCTGCTTAGCATCTCCTTCTAAAGGAGAATGTGCACTACTGGCTGTTGTTGCTGGGGCAAATAACTTCATCTGTAGGTAGTCAGTATGGATAGGGGATGCTTGCTTTCTCAGACTGACACTTAGGCTACTAACACTGCTTGGAAATGTGCCTTTGACCCTCTGCCTTGCCTCACAGGTATGAGGAACAGTGCTGTGAAAACAAGTGAAAGCACCTACACACACTAATCCCTACCTCTGGGAAAGCAGCATTGCTAAAGCATCCTTGGCCAGGTTGACTAAGGAGCATGAGTATCCTAATTCCTCTTAGGTCTTATGTTTGGAGGATATTAACGATGGCAGGAAACAGAAATGTGAGGAGAGCCAAGACAGCATCAGTCAGAGAACTAGCTCAACAGAAAAGACCCAGCCAGCAGCCCATCATTGCTGTTCTTTCTGAATTTGGGTGATCCTCTGTCTTCGAGTGGGTCTCTTTTCCTTTTGGAGGAGCCCTCTGTCAGGGTTGCTAGGTGTGGCTACAAACAGGATGTAAGGGGCCACCTGTGGAAACATCTGGAATCTGAGGACTGAAGGAGGTCATCTCAGGTCAGGCAGGACCAGTGTAAACAGTGTGGAACACTCATTTCAAACCCCCAAACAGGCTAGAAGCAGTGTGTGTGGTTTTACTGGTAGGTGAGTGTTTAGCATTTGTTACTGGTGGCATCTAAACCTTTGAAATAGGTCTCATAGCTTTACTGGGTTTGATGCAGCAACGTGGAAGACGCTGGCACTTCTCTGGGCGCTTCCCTGTTCTATTCAGCTCAGCTCTTTGTTCAAATCTACCTTCAGTTCTCACTTCCTACAGCCTTTAAGAAACATAATCACGGCTGAGAGAAGGCAGAGCATGATGGACAGAGGTAGGGGGAACTCTCTGAGACTAAGTTGTGCCTGCTGTGGAGCTGTAGTCTAGTACATCTGTGTGGAGACCCTGACCTTGTAGAGACATCAGATTATAGAAGGAGCACCAAAATGTCCTGTGCTCTGCCCTGCCAGCACAGCAAAGACAACAGAGTGTTCTTATATTTAGTACATGAGCTTCTCTGGGTGATCCCGGTTCTGATGGTCCCCCACACAAAGACACCATCCACCTTGTGTCTACCATAGCTGTATTTGGAAAGAAGTGGAGACCTTCCTCACAATAAGGTGTTTGGGATGGGGAGAGGAAAGGAAGAAGGAGGGAGGCTGGGTTATTTCAGGGGTTCACTATCAAATCCATTGTTATTCTTGATGTCTTAGACCTGGATGTGAAGTCCCACAGCCCTTCCCCTGTCATTGTACTTGCTCCTGGCCCACATGAGTACCTCGTGCTGAAGATGTCCCAGTTTTGAATCTGTGTTATTTCTTCTCTGTGCAGGTGACCTTGCACACGGGACTGGAGGTGCCACAGTGTGTAAAACAGCCCAAGTTACCCAACAACTGACGAAGCCCCTGCCCCTCCCATGCTGGATTCTTTAAGCTTTCTCGGTGTGATTTGGCACTTTTCAGTGAGTTGGTTAAAAAACACTCCCTTTCCTGACTTACAAAGTTGTACAGCATGTTGCTCGCCAAATAATCCACTGGCTACAGCTAGCCCACTCCATTTTTAGTTTACCAGCCATAGCGAGTACCCGCCGATCCATCACTTGACTGCGGATGGGTGTCTGAGCATATCCGCGCTGCACTGCACACACACGTACACGCTCCTACACGCGCGCGTAGAGCAGAAGGTCAAACGAGCCTGTTTTCTCTCTCATGGCTGGATCTGTGCTGAAACGGTATTTGGGATCCTGGAGAAAATGGGTAAGATCAGGACTGACGATCAGACAGCAGCTGTGGAGCAATTTGCCAGGAGATCAACTTCGATTCCATTGCTGCTTCAGGCCCTTAAATCAAGCAAGTGTGTTTGACAGCTGAAGTGGAGGCTGTACACTCAGGAATTCCTGGGTGTCCGTGATGTTCAGGGGCTCAAGTGACCATTGATTATTCAATCTGGCGCTAGACTGCAGTAAGCTGTGGGATAATGTTCTCCTCCAGGGTAAAGGCAGAACTTACCTTGCTGTCTTCAATAATCATAGGATCATTAGGGATTGGAAGGGACCTCGAAAGATCATCTAGTCCAATCCCCAAGAAGATTGGTTTCCAGTCACTGCCTGTAATAGCTGTGCTCCCTTCAGCTAACACCATACACAATTCAGGTACAAAAAGCAGCACAAACATCCTTGAGACATCTCAGTGTTTGTTATTTAGGCATGACTGTGGGGATTTTCACCTGCCGAAGGTCTGATTGTGGCTCTCAGCACTGCTCTGGAAACACAGTGCAAGAGAGGGCTCTTTGGGTTGAGCTGGTAAGAGATTGGTTTGAACAGGGCACGTACGCAGAACCCCACGTAGAGAAATGCTGCCTTCCAGCCTGCACCCCGAGAAGCCCTCGGCAGCTGCAGTTCCAATGTAGCTTTGACATCAGAAGCCTTAACTTTCTATTGGGTTAGAGTGAGCTAATTACTGTCTTGATCCTAACAAAGCACTTGAGCAAGAAGGATTCAGAGTGTTAGTGTGAAATCTGTCTCTAAGAATTTTTCTGGGTTGGGACATCAAGTGTTTTGTAAGAATTGCCAGTGTCTGGCATCTCCTGTGAAAACAAGCAGCTGTTTCGGGTGACAACTGGAGTCTGACTGACAGGGAACCTTCCCCACAGCCTTGTCACCTGTGGTGTTGTCAGAAAACATGTTGATTTGTGAAGGTGCTGCTTTTCCTCTGAAGCAAGTCAGCACGTGCAAGCGTGTGTGTGTGGAGCAGCAAGGCGTAAGGACGAGATGCAGCAGACTGTGAGCCCGTGACAGCTGGGACTGTGTCGCTCTGCTCCTGTGCAAGCGTGGTGCTAATGAACCAGAAAGGCATCAACTCTTAAAGCCTTTAAATGTAATCTTTCTTCTTTTAAAATCCCAATGATTATGTGAATTTTCTTCTGCTGGCATACGCATAGGCACGTGCGTGTTGTTATCAGACTGTTCCACCTGGAAATGAACAGCCTAACCAAAATCTGGCTTGCCACCCTGTGTTAAACCACAGCCACACAACAGACAGCCCAGGCTGCCCTCCGACCCCCGAGTCTCCTGCTGCAGGTGCTCTTCTGCTCTCTGACTGGAGCACGTCACTCCGGGAGAGCTGAGCGATGGATGGGCTGCCCTGTGGCAGAGCAGCTAGGGTCCTGCCTGGGGTTGTTCCACCTTGCAGCTGCTGTGGGGCTGGGCAGGTGGCCCAGAACAAAGCAGTCCTGGGCTACTGCGCAGTGAAAAAGCTGCCTGCCATCGTGCTGCCTGTGACCAGCAAAGTGTTCTCCTGCAGAAGAGGAGTCCAGTTCAGTGAAGTCAGGACTGAAACAGGAAATAAAACACATGATGGAGAAAAAAAATCATGTAAGTTTTTAAGTGGGAAAGCAACAGGTCTGGAATGGATTGTGTTAGTGAACGTGTAGGCGTTGAAATAGCTGTGCTGCGTTCACCTTGGTTTCTTAAAGGATAGCGGAGACCAGCCCTGTTGTGATCTCTGGTTTCATTTGATACCACATGAACTTGTGCAGGATCTTCTGTCTAGTGGGTCTGTTTTAACCTACCTCAGCTAGAACGTTACCAGACCCCAAATTTCCTCGTGAGTGTGCTCTTCTACAAACCGAGCGGCTGCAATCGTGACGTTGGCTTTGAGCGTTGCCAGTCAGAGCAGTGTGTGGGAATATTGTACATAAACTGCACATAGGGTTTTTTTTTTTATATTGGGAAACATCCCATGAGAATTTTAGTACAGAAGTTGTGTTGTGTTGAAAAGAAAAGGGGCATTACTTGTTTTGGGATCGAACCTTTGTCTTTACTCCCGGGTTCTGTGAAGGAAACTCCAGTGAGTTTGCATCTTTTTAATCTTCGACTGTTGCCAGATGTTTAAGATAAATTCTGAGTGGGTTTTAGAAGCATTTGCAGTACTTGGTTCTGGTTTTCGTAGTCACTTTACTGTTGGCTAGTGGTGTGTTATACCTGGGGAGAGCGCAGATTCATGTTGCTGCTTTCTAAGGGCAATATGGACGGTAGGTAGGGACGTATTTTGGAGCTGTAGAGAAGCTCGTTTGATATCCTCTGCACATTCTAACACTTGTAACAGTAGAGTACAGACTTAGCTACCGTCATAGACTCCTTTTAACCTAGTAGAAATACAAATAAAATAGAAGGGATACAGCTAGAAGTAGGCAACCTGCATTAGTGAGACAAATCTAGCCTAGGTCAAAACCAAACCATGCAGCTATGTGTTGGTTGTGTACATGTGCAAGGGCTTGGTTTTAGCGTGGCCCACAGCAATAAACTGTACTACAGGTGAAGTGTAGCCTCGTGACATCAACTGGGTACATTTTGGTAGTTTGATTAATAATGCTTAAGTGATTAGAATTCTATTAGGAAACTAGTTATTCTACATGTGAATAGTTATGCAGAGCATCCGGGTGGCAGTGTCCATCTGAACACAGCTACAGCAGAGTTTTCCCTTTGCAGAACAGCATCAGGTGAGGGGAAGTCGGGCACTTCCACCTTTCTGCCCAGCCTGGAAGTTTTTTGTCTCTGTAGGTAACTCCCCCAAGGTCTGTCTTGTTATAACCCAGCAGTTCACATGTTCTTCATCCATGGCATCTCTTAATGATGGTTTTTGTTTCCTCCAAGTTCCTTCTTTAGGAGGGAGTCAACTGTGGTCCTTGCAGGTATTGCTGACTGTCCAGGGGGAACCCAGGGGGCTGAAGAGTAGCACAGATACCCGAGGGGATCACTTGGAATGCTTTTGCTTCCTTGGGGTATTTGTGCAGCTCTCTAGGACTCCAAGCTCCTTCAGCAGTTGGACCTGCACAGAGTTGCCTTTTACAGGACTCTTTATGCTCCTAGAGGCCAGGCTGCTGCTTAGAAGCAGGAGAGCAGAGCCCTCAGCATGGAGCTGAATCCCACCCACTGTGGTACCCAGCCTGCACTAAGTAGCTGTAAATTGACTTCGTGTGGTTTGCTTTGGGTTGGGTTTTTTCAAAGCAGCCGAACAAACCCTCCCCTAATAAACAGAGCTTGACTTCTGCATGCAGCAGTGTGGAACCCCTGAGCAGCTGCTAAACAAATACTGCAGACAAATGTCCTGTCCTGCTGAGCAACAAGGGACTCAGTTTTCACCTACCAGCTGTAGCCTTTGTGAACCTTCTTCCTAGTCTTTCCACTGCAAATGCCCCTGTTGATTGGGAACAAGCAGAAATGTGTCGTCAGGAGCACTGCCAGACTTCCCAAGGTGTGCGATGCTGCACAGTTCCATTCCCTTCTCTTCCCTCATAGAGTCAAAAAGAGCTCACAAGATCTCTTAGTAAGACTTAGCATCAGTATGAGCACAGGCCTAGCTGACAATCCCTTACTACTTCTGCTGTGGAAGGTGTGTGCTGTGAAATAAATATCATACTGTGATGTATAATGAATTGGAAAAGCAATTTGGCTTCTAAAAGGGTAGAAAAGATAGGCAGGCACCATTGCCAGCTCCTGTGCTTGTCTGTTCAGCTCAGATATATAGAGGAAAATTAATTGGACCAGAGTAAATAAGTTAAAAAAGCATGAGCTTACTAGAGTTTGAAGAGGAAAAGTAAGACGTGTGACTTCTACTCATAGTGTTCCATTGTGTTGTGACTAGTGCCACGGTAGTGTATCGCTGTCATTCGTTCTTGGCTGCTGATCGAGTTCTGTCATAGTGCTGTGGAAGCTTTTCTCTTTGTTTTGGGTTAGTTTTTCCCAAAGCATAGTTAGTAAAAATGTTGGAGAGCACCTGATACTCTGGTTACAGAGATGATCTAGAGCCAGAAGTTGCAAGTTGTAGGTTTTTTTCCTTACATCATGCTATTTCTTACACAAGGTAAGAGAGAGATGAGCTCAAGGTTAAGCTGCCACTACCACCATGTGGAAAACACCATGTTTGCAGCTGCCAACAAGGGGTTGCAGTTTTGGACCACAAGTTAGGTGACCTGTTCCTGTGATAAAGGATGCAAAGTACCAATAACCTGGTAACAGCAGCTTTCTGGTACCACTTAGCACATCCTCTGCTTGCAAACAGAAAGATGAGGGAAGAGTTGTTAGACCTAAGCTCAGGCCTTCCCAGCTTTGCAGTGTTCTGCTTGAACAGCAGAGTCAAGAACTGTTCTTTGAACCAGGCAAGATGACAACCAAACCCCAAGCATCTCGGCTAAATCAGCTTTGCAACGGAGATTCCGTTTCAAGTCCTTCAACAGGTTTTGGTAACAAATGAACCAGATTGCAAAGGGAAAGGGCATCTGTCACTGAAAATCACCCAACAAAGACAGAGAGTCTTTTTTTGTGGTTTGTTTTTTTTTTTTAATAAAAGCTTCTAGTTTTTACTGACAACATTTCTGGCCGTTCCTCTGCCCAGTACTACTGAATGCTGCACACACAACTGGCTGGAGCAGCAACTTGAAGCACAATTCCATCATAAATGGATGCACGGGGTCTTCTCAGGTGCAAAGCCTATATGCAAGGCACAGGGATGTGGTACTGGGGCTCCTGCACCTTTGCACAATACAGGAGCTGGATGTGCATTTTACTGACAGAGGCACTTGGCAGCATTTTCTCCTTCTGTTAAATAACCTCTCTGTTCTGTTTGTAACTGCAAACAGGTCCAAGCAGAATTAAGTCCTTTTTTTAATACTAATTGGAAGATTTCTAGTATTTTCTTGTGAAGCAGTAGGTAGAAGTGGGATCCTGATTGCATTCCTCCACCTTCCTTAAATGTTGTCAATAAAAACACTAACCTTTCTAGGTAGCATGGTGAGAAGACATTATGTGATGAATGTTAAAAGTAAATGCATGAGATAAACCTGCTGTTATTTCTGACTGTGATATGAAGCATGAATAACACGAATTTAAATGTTGGCAACCCAAAAACGAGCAAAGGAATAAGATAACGGTGTTTGTTTCTGGTCAAACGAAAGTCAAGAACTTGTTTCTGTTTTCTCCTTAACCACGACGTGTTTTTCTTTATCATC
The DNA here is from genome assembly GCA_013400115.1 of Rhinopomastus cyanomelas. Taxonomy (NCBI): domain Eukaryota; kingdom Metazoa; phylum Chordata; class Aves; order Bucerotiformes; family Rhinopomastidae; genus Rhinopomastus; species Rhinopomastus cyanomelas. Next base: position 527,205 of record VXBP01007098.1, on the reverse strand, counting down.
ACTTCCCATGGCTTACATGAATTTGGAGCTGGTGAATATACAGCTGCTGTATGTGTCTGTCACCAGATCAAGAGGAAAATACAAACTTTTTATAATTTTGTACCTGTAGCAAACGTTTGTATTTTTTGAATTGGAAGCAAAACTCTCTTTGTCTTTTGGTGCAACTCAAACTTTGTGTATTATTATTACTGCCCTTTTGGAAAACCTGACATGTAAGTTTATGCTGTTTTACAGTTTCTAAATAAATTCTTAAAACATTGCCAACAAACTGAGGATCAGTACCCTGTTTGTTGTGATGGAAGGGTATGGCATCATCACGCCGACGAGGCACTCGTGCAGGACGCGCGCCTAACTCGTAACTGCTGGTACCTGCTTTGCTTCTAGTCAAGAATAATCTGGACACAGTCCTCCAGGTGGAGTCTCACAAGAGCAGAAAAGAATTGCCTCCCTTTAGCCTTCTGCTGACAATTCTTTTGGTACAGCCCAGGCTGGCCTTTTGGGCTCTGCTCACACTGCCAGCTCATGGGCTTCTTCACGGTGAGGGTGCACAGCAGTGGAATGGGCTGCCCAGGGTAGGGGGTATATGGAATCTCATTCTCTGGAGATGTTTAAAACCTACCTGGATGTGTTCCTGTGTGACTTGATCTAGGTGATCCTGCTCTGCCAGGGGACTGGACTAGAAGATCTTTCAAGGTCCCTTCCAATTCTCAACACCCATCATCACATAACAGCAAATATATCCTCATATAAGAGAAAACTTACACATACACACTACTGTTAAACAATACTAAGCTTTCAATAAGCTTTAGTTTTATTCATTCTCTTGTCTCCCAGTCTTCTACGCGCTACTGTCAGCACGACACTTGTTTTCACCTTTTTAATCACAGTTTCTTTTTAACTCTTCTTTACAAGTGCTTAAAAGCTTGACACCAGGACTGCAAACAGTAGACACTCCATTCTGAGCAAGTTAAACTCCTAAGCAGCTTTTGGAATACTGTGGGGGTGGAAAAGGAACCCTTTAAATTACCAGAGCTGAGTGAGAATATAAACTCCCACACAATTTACACCCAAAGCCAGCTGAGCAGAACTTTATAGGTGAGCAGTGAAAAACTGAGCCCAAGGATTAACTAGGAATTGAAAAATACAGATGATCCTGCAACATCCAAAGCCCAGCTGTGGCCTCAACACGTCTTGATGCTCTAGTACTCGGTTCTGCTTGGTGACGACACCTCCACACGCAGTCATGATTTGGCATTTCTCTGTCACCAGATCACACTGCTAATTCCAGTTTGAATCTGCAACCAATAATGAGTAAGGACAAACCAAATTACATGATTAGGGAATGTGATAAGTGCCAAACAACTCCACACACCCCTGATCTTCCCAGGTGGCTCCAGAAATACTCCCTTCTGCTTTTACCCAGCTCTTGCTCCATCCATGCCCTTTCCTTTCTCTTTGTTCTGTCTGTGCTGGCAGGTCTCTTCTCAAGGACCTGAAAGCAAGGTAGAAGGTGTGGGGCAGGAGCGTGCCAGAAAGCCTTCCTTTCTGTGGTGTGGCTCTTCCTAGCCCAGAACACCCTCCTGTCCTGTGAAAGGAACCAGTCTCCTATGGGCTGCCTGGAGAGAGGGCTGTGCTGCTGCTCTCAGTTGATGCAGACCTCACTGCTTGCTCAGGGTTACACATCATCTTACTGAGGCTCCCCAGAAAAAAGTGTTTGGCTTCCCCAGCCCGCAGGGGTGCACTGAATTTCACCAGTACACTTAGACATTTCTCCACTAAGGGATGTTTTCCTTCTCATACGCACCTGCTTCACTGCCAGAGCTGCTGAAACAAGCTCCAGATAACCTTACACATAAACAACACAGCATAAACTTTCTCTGCTGGCATTTAAGAGTTAACCTTATTTTTGCCTTCCCCTAAAATACTCAAGTTTTTTTGACCTGAGGTAGAAAAGTCACTCTGCAAGGTTACTAAGCATTGCCATCTCTGATGGAAACACAATCTTGAAAGTAAAAAGACAAAGTTAGCCACCAGGACAAACTGCTATTTTGGAAACACTGAACTGCTGAAATCAAGACAGCAATAAACTCAGTTTTGACAAAGACTTCATAGAAAAGCTTTATAAGGCATAGGAACAGACCAAAACAAACAAGAATAACCATAAACAACCAGTAGCTACAGAGTCTCTATGCCTCACTTGCCCCAGTCTTACATGGGGTCTTTTTTTATTAAGTGGGTGCCTGTAACTCTTACCTGAGACAAAACTTCAGGAAAATCTAGTTTTACTCCAAAGCAGGCAATTCTGAAACCCAGAGGTTTGTCTGGACAGCAGAACTGCTGTGCAGTTCCACTATCCACCTCCAAGATCATCAGTTCCATCCTGCAACCTAGCCATCATCACATCAGCTAGACCATGGCACTGACAGCCACATTCAGTCTCCAGGGCTGGGGACTCCACCACCTTCCTGGCAGTCCATTCCCTGAGGAAGGTCTTCCCAGCATCCAACGTGAACCTCCCCAGCACAGCTTCAGGCCATGCCCTCTTGTCCTATCACTAGTTGCCTGGAAGAAGAGCCCAACACCCACCTGTCTACAACCTCCCTTCAGGTAGTTGTAGAGAGTGATAAGCTGTTCCTGAGTCTCTGCCAACCTAAACAGCCCCAGATACCTCAGCTTCTACCCATAAGATTTTCCCTGTAGCCACTTCACCAGCCTCATTGCTCTCCCCTGGACCTGCTCCAGCATCTCAGTATCTTTCTTGAAGTGAGGGGCCCAGAACTGACACAATGCTCAAGATGAGGCTTCATCAGTGCCAAGTACAGGGGGAGATTTACATCCCTAGTCCTGCTGGCTGTGTGGTTTCTGACACAAGCCAGTGTGCCCCTGGCCTTTTGGGCCACCTGGGCACACTGCTGGCTCATATTCAATCAACCAGTACTCCCAAAGATCCAGTACTCTACTGAGCTGCTCTTCAGCCACTCTTCCTCCACTCTGTAGTGCTGCATGGGTTATTGTGGCCAAAGTGTAGGACGCTGCACTTTGTCCTGTTGAATCCCACGCTGTGAAGACGGATCTCATGCCCTTATGTCGAACGCATCCTGGTAAAGGATTAAATACTTACAGCTGATAAACCAATTCTAAAAAGTTAAATACCTCCTTTAGCACACTGACTAATAAAAATTCCCTACGTAGCATTTTTAATAAAAATCCTTATCTTTTTAATCATCAAATGGTAAATTCTTATATCCTTTCCAAGGCAGAATACAGAAAATCCAGCAGCAACAAACAAGGTAAAAAAAAACCAAGATATGTTGAGGAGAGACTCTGTACGTCTATGTTGGCAGCAACATGAATTCTGTTGGATGTGTATTGTCCATTTCACTCTGTATCACAAGTTCATTTGCTGACTTTAGATGATTTAATCTTCTTTATGTCGCGACTTTGCAGAATCAAGGTCCCATCTCTAAATTTTCCAACCTGTCCTGCGGGCCAAATGCTGGGCACTGATTTCTTCCTTTTGGCCTTCCTGGAATATGGGGGAGGGGAAAAAGGAATTAAAAGATATCACAGAAACTCATTAAAACACTTACTATGGTAGAAAATTCACCTACTTATGCAGTTTGGTATTAAGGAATGTTAAATCATAGCAGGTTACGACTGCAGAACATGTACCTGCACAGTCATTCAGAATCTGCAGCACATTATAGAATTCTCTACATGTTTAAAAGCATAGAAACAGAAAGAAGAAGAAGGCTACATTTGAGTGAATCTGCTACACTACAATGAAAAATGTCACTTCACCTTTCAAGCCTTGTTGTACTGTAGCTTGTGTTTTGCAGGGCAAATGCTCTGAGCAAGTGGCAGACCCTGGGTCTGCACACACAAATTTCCAGCCCTCTCACCTCCAGCTGAGGCCTTAGACACACAGGGCAAACCCAACACATTTTTCAGTTAAGCTGGGTAACTAAAGCCTCTGAAACCACTCAACACAGAGCAATGTCACCACTTTGGTGATCAAGCTGCAGTTGGACAAGCTTCTTCTGCTGTGGTCTACAAGACTTCTGGTATAAAACTGCCTAGTAACATGGGAGAAATGCACTGGGGAGGCTGTACAAAAGCAACTGCAACCATGTTAGAAACAGCTCACCTGTCCCTCTGTTCTTTCTTCTTCTTCTTTGGAAGATCACCTTTATGTTCCTGTTTTTAAAAGATACGTGTTTTAATGAAAGACTAACAGAGCACCTTGGCAAAATAACCATCTGCCCACAAAACAAGCAGTAGCCTTTGCTCCACGGAGCAGCAGGTGTTTAAAGGAGGTTGGAAGACCTGACAGGACAAGTGATGCAATGTGTTACAGTGGCATTGACACTGTGCCCAGAGCCCTTCCTGTCACCTCATGGAAATGTACAGCCCTTTCATGACCAACAAGCTGCCCTTGACATGTGAGAAGGCACAGATCCAGCCACACCAGGAGCGAGGACTGCTTCCTGAGCAAGTGATGGATCCTTGGGTCATAAGACAGACTTGCTACGAGGCGGGTCTGCCTGGCTGCCTGACTGACTGAGCATACCTGTCAATTAACAGGGTTCAGCCGTGTTTGGTCACGCTCTGAGCCGTATGACAGAGGAGAAGTAGGTCCCTTGGGAAAGTAGGCGGCAGGAAACCAGCCGATAAAGCAATTACCCACCCTGCAGTCTGCTCCCGCCTACATAAGGCTCCATGGAAAGGCACGGAGTAGGCTTGGAGCCAGATGGGCCATGCTACAGGATGGATGCAACAGAAACCTCACCCTTGCTTTCAATAATGAGCAAGATTCTAGATGAAACTGTGCTGATAAAAAACCAGCTGGAGATTCAGCTCTCTGTGGTTAGACAACACGCATGCAACAAACTCTAGTTGAAGGTCACTTAAGAGACAAGGGAAGATACAAACCAAACTGCTGGTTTTGTGTCATCCATCAGCCTCCAAGGACCAGGCAGTGAAACTCACCACAATACAAGCCTAACTCAGTGCCCTTCTTACTGCACACAACCAGCTTTCACCAGTGAGATTAGTCTTGCTGGAGCTGGGAACCCACTCCATAAGGAAGCAGCAGGTATCAAGCCTGAGGCATTCTCTGTCAGGCTCTCGGGCCAGCTCTTACGTACTAACTTCTCATACAGAAAAATTTCACACAAACCTTCCTCTCAACCTCCTCCTTCGCCTTTCTTTTCTCTTTCATTTTCTCTTGGTAAGTCTTGTAGTTCATGTATTCCTTTTTGGGAGGCTGCAATTAAAAAGATTTGATGAAATTTAAAAGAAAAATATTCGCACATGCATGCACAATGTTTTCCAGGTTGTGGTGGGGAAACATTAGAAATGGTTCATTTGCTCTAGGATGAGTAGAAGAGACTTAAAGGATGCAAGGTAGACACAGGTGACAGTACCAAGAAATACTGTCAGTCCTACAAGGTTTACACATACACACAGCAACAAAGAAAACCATAACCATAAACCCATACCCTGCACTTAAAGACCTAAAAAGGAGTTTTTTTCCTTTTACACTACTGATGATAAATAGAAAAGTTTTCTCCACCTTCAACTCATTGGAAGAATGAAGCTTTAAAAAGTGAGCCCTTCCCTCCCAACAATTTAGTTGTGAATGGCCCAATAGAAAGTACTAAATGTTTTTCTCCCCAGTCAGTTGTATTTCATCTACACATCTCTGTTCACACAACCACATTGACTTTACAAGTCTCTACAGGAAATAGGACAAAATAGAAAATTTAGAAGGATGAAAAGGGAGAAAGGTCAGGACAGAGGACACTGTGGTTTATAAAAAGCAGTGTCAAACCCCACCGTGTTTTTCATCACTTTCACGCGCTGTAACAGCCAGATGACTGCCCAGCACAAACTGGTCCTGTGTGACTTGGTCTAGGTGATCCTGCTGTGGCAGGGGGATTGGACTAGATGATCTTTTCAGGTCCCTTCCAAACCCTAATGATTCTATGATTACCTTGGCTCCCAGCATGATGGCACGCTCCTGTTCCCATTCACGTTGCTCCTGCTTCTTGTAGCCAGTGATGCCAAACTTGTGCACTTCCAGACGAGCCTAGAACATCACAAAAAATGGCAAGATCTCAGAATTCATCCAAGTTATTGTAAAGTAATGCTTGACAGAGCACAATAAAGTCAAACTACCAAATACCTGGTGAATACCTGAGATCAGTGTGCTCCAAAATAAACTTAACTGAGTGTGAAGTGAACACTGCAGAACAGTTAACTGCTGACCATCTAACCTCTGGATGGTGAGGACTGTCAGAGGGACAGTTTTTAATTCTCCTCATCTCACAAAAAACATAGAATCAACCTCTTCTGTAAAAAATTATTCACGTTTTGCTGCTCAAACCCTCAACACCCAATGCTTAGTGTCCTCATTCCTTGGCTGCAGAGCACTTAACCAGTAAGAAACACAAGTGAGCAGATGGTGAAGTGGTTTGAGCACACACATGCAGATAGTTGACACTATACAAGAACACCCTGGCAAAATGAGTGGTGAATGCAACATCTTTTTAAAGCCAGTGGTTAAATCCCCACTGTGCTCAGCAAAATCTCCAGTGGGATATTTCACTGGATCACAACAGTGATCTAGACAAGATCAGGCATGCAGAATCACGGAGTCATTTCTGTTGGAAAAGATCTTTAAGATCATTGAGTCCAACCATTAACCCAACTGTCCCAAGCCACTGCTAAGCCCTGTCTCTAAGCTCCAGACCTACATGTCCAGGGATGGTGATTCAACCTCATCCCTGGGCAGTCCATATGAGTGCCTGCTCTTTCAATGAAGAAATTGTTCCTGATGTCTCACCTAAACTTCCTCTGGCACAAACATGAAGTAAATTGCACAGGTTTATAAATGACCTGGTATCCAAGAGGTCCAATGCTAGTAATACTCACGTAAGAACAGGTGGGAGGAAAAGGACAAATGGAAAAAAGTCATCTTCTGTTTCAAAAATAGACGTCAATGCACTTTTTCTCCCCTCCCACATAAGATCAGAAATCCAAGATTAACACCACGGGCCTCAAAGAGCTCTGCTAATCATGATGGGTACTCACACAGAACTTTACACAGCTAACGAGCAGCGCTCCTCCTCACACTCTCATTGTGAGAAAGGCCACAGAGCTGCATCACGCCTCTGTTCACACAGAGCAGCTGACAACAGCCAGCAGGCTCCTCCTTCGGCACGGCGCGGCCAAAATTACCTGCTAGGAAATCCTCGCTTACAAGAGAGCCTTTTTTGGGGACATTTCCCACTGTGGATAAAAATACACATGCCTGCATGGTGTGGTAGTACGGGTAGAGAGGTGCTGACTTACCTTTTCAAAGTTGAATTCATTTGCAGTTTTCTCTTTGTCAACTATTTTGGTCTACAAATGAAATAAACCAGTTCAAATTAATATAACAAGAACCACCAGTTTAAATGCTGACCATGATAGGTTTCTTTGGAAAGCAGTGAAATGTTAAAGGGAAGGCTTTACAGTTTTCCAGCAGTACCCTTTTTTTAATAAATCTGGGTAATAAAGCTATTAAGAGATTTTTAAATTGTAGATATTATAGGGTTTTTAATGGAACAATTTGTAGGGTACCGTTATAGCACAGTGCACATGGCTCTGTCTGGCATTTTACTGCCTGAATCATCTGCTACACTTAAGAGTTTCATAATTCAGAAAGATATTAAAGCTAAAAGATAGTTATAAATATATATTAAGTATATGTAGGTATACATTAAAACTAAAAGATATTTATACTTGCCATTACAAATTACACTTTACAAGAGCAAAAACTGCCACAAGTGAGCCGTGCATCACACACTTTCCCATTTCCAAACTTGTACCAAACTGCTAGTGTGGGGCAGGACACACACTTAAATAATCTTCTTTGAGACAAAGAGCACATGTACCAACGGCTGGTGACTATACATAGAATCACAGAATCACCGAGGCTGGAAAAGACCTCTAAGATCATCAAGTCCAGCCTATGACCTAACATCACCACAACCTAGACCTTGGCACTAAGTACCACATCCACTCTTTTCTAAAACACCTCAAGAGATGGGGACTCCACCACCTCCCTAGGCAGTCCATTCCAATGTCTAATCACTCTTTCTGTGAAAAGTGCTTCCTAACATCCAACCTAAACCTACAGTGGCAGCTTTGGGCCTTGCCCTCTTATCCTACCACTAGCTGCTTGGGAGCAGTGCCCAAACTCCACCTGTCTGCAACTTCCCTTCAGGTAGTTGTAAAGAGTAATAAGGTCCCCCTGAGCCTCCTCTTCTCCAGGCTAAACATCCCCAGCTCCTCAGCCTCTCTTCATAAAACTTTCCCTCTAGTCCCACTCCATCACCTCAACGTCTTCTTTAAGTGAGGGGCCTAAAACTGCTCTCAGTACGCAAGGTGAGGCCTTACCAGTGTCTAGTACAGGGGGAGAATTACATCCACACATCACGAGCTCCATCCACAACTGCATGAACATGGGGTAGGGCACAAATCCAGCTTAACTAATGCAAGAGCAGCAGGTCTAAATACTGCCAGCAAATGCTGTTTAAACAAACTACTAAAGATCTTTGCTACTTCATGATTTACAGGGAGACCTTCCACCAGTTCTGTTTGCAGAACTCTCCAAGAGGACCAACTGTATCCTAGAGACAAAAAGTGTAAGGGCTCCACACCTGCCTATTACAGGAGTGCCCCACAAAGCACACTTTAGAGCAGTAACAAACCTCCCAGGGTTATTTTAGATTGTTTTCAGCTCCTGATTTCAGGGAGGACCTGCTGAAGCACCTCTCTGAATTCATGATGCAAGCAGGCAGCAAGTGCAGGGAAACTCTGGTCTGTTCTGCCTGACCTGCTGCATCTGCTCTGAAGGGCACCGTGCCACTCTGAGGAAGCTGAGCCTGAACACTTCGAATGCATCTGCTTTTCACTCTCCAGGTAGTTAAGTCACACCGAGTCAGAGGTTCAGCTCTGGCTTCCATCTGCACCCGCCATGGACAAACCCAAACACAACTCTGCAAAAGCTTCCCAGTACATTCTCCATTTTAACCACCAATACACCTGGTTATTTTCAATGCATTTTAGTAGCACACCTAGCGCCAGTCTTTTCAGGCAGATAAAGCAGTAAAAAGTGTAAGAAAATAAATATCGAGGGCAATTTTTAAAGGAAGCCATGCTGGGAAAAGAAGAAAAGTTTAGGGACTCAAGCCAGAGATTCAAGCCACTTCCACAGAGCTCTACTAGCAACAAACTGGGCCCGGAATGGGGCATTAATGGGGAGGGGGTACCTCACACTTTACAGTGGCAGACTGGGGAGCCGTAATAAAAACCCTCCAAACTAATCCAAACATGCACGGCCCTACCTGGGCATGGGCGCTGGGTGCTGCCGGGGGACTGGGCCGCCTCTTCCTCTTCCTCCCGCGGAACACCACGACCTCCACAGTGGGCGGCGCGGCTGGGGCTGGCGGGATGAGGGCGTTGGGTCCCAGTTCAGCCCGCAGCTCCCCGAAGAAGTCGCGGGCTCCGCGCCGCCCTCCCGCCGCCGGCTGAGACCCTCTAGTCTTCTCCTCCTCCTCCTGATGTTCCTCCTCCTTCGGCCCCGCGCTCGCCTCCTTGTCGCGAGCACCGCGCTCCTCCCCTGCGGGCCGAACACATGTCCTGGCTCAGCCGCTACAAGAGTGAACATCCCCGGCACCCCCACTCCGCCTCCACCCGGCCTCCTCGCCCCGCGCACCCACCCAGATCGTAGAGCGCTCTCAGCACCGCCTCCAGCCGCCGACACGGCTCCCGGGCCCCCATGGCTGCCCGCACCGCGGCTTGNCATGGCTGCCCGCCCCGCGGCTTGCCCCCCGCCGGCTCCCGTCGTCCCTAAGATGGCACCGCCCACAGGGCGCGGCCCCCGCCCTCCGCCGCGCCGCCCCGGCTGGGCTGCCCGGCTCGCTGCGGCAGGCGCGGGGCCATGGGCGCTGCGGCGGGGTAGAGCGACGGAGCGGCGCGGAGCACTATGGCGGCGGCGACGGCAGCGGCGCCCGGGCGGGCGCGACGAGGGGTGCCCATGTACTCGGTAGGCAACGGGGGGAGCGAGGGGAAGGGGCGCCCCACTCACCCCTGCGCCACTTCGCTGCTGTTCACTCTGAAGCGTAGTGACGGCGCTTGGCGTAACCCCCCTCTCCCTCCGGTTTGGGGCCGAGCTCCGCAGGGAGAGCTCCGGGGTTTTTGCGAGGGGTGGGTGTGTCGCGCACTTTGTCCCCGGCTCTGGGGGCGAGGCCTGTTCCCGGGAGCCGAGGGGACAGGTGGTGATCGAGCGGGAAACAGGTTTGTCCTCACAAGCCCACCCTGCCCAGCCGCTGCGGCCCCCCAGTCCGCCGCTCTTCTCCGGCTGCCTCGCCTGAACCTGTCGTGTCAATGGATCCCGAGAGCCTCTTTTCCCTCCCAGATGTGCGATGGAGTAACTGCAGCTGGGTTCATAAAGGTCAGAAGCAGCCAGGACACCTCTCCAGAGAGGTTGGTCCAACATCCCAGCAGCCAGGTCTGGTGGGAAGGCTGGCTGGGGTGGCAGGTGGCTTAGTGTGGGGCATTTGGCAAGGTGACCCCACTGTCACCATACAGCTGTCATGTGGAACAGACACCTGTGACAATGAATTCAGCACTAGAAAATAGTTGCGGAGATACAGTGGCTGAAGCAGGTTTTCCTGTATTACATGATGGAATTGGCTTAGTTGACCTTGTTTTTTCCTTCAAGCTCATACAAGGACATTTGGCTGTGGGGTGCTAAACCCCAGCTCTGCTTGGATTTAGAGGAGGGTCTGCAGGGAACGTGAAACAGCTCCTGATTTCATCAGCAATTCACATGAATTCATCAGTGTCTCCTGTGCTGTTGGTGTCCCAAGTGCAGCGTTGTTCTCTTCTCATAGGTGATAGGACAAGAGGAAATGGCCTGAAATGGCATTCAGAGGAGGTTTAGGTTAGACATTAGGAAAGACTTCTTCATGAAAAGGATCGTCAGGCCTTAGAACAGGGTGCCCAGAATCCCTGGGCACGTCTGAAAGTCATGTAGATGTGGAGGTTAGGGACAGGTTTAGCAGTGGGTTTGGGACAGTTGGGTTAATGGTTGGACTCAGTGACTGGACAGCTCTTCTCCTGCCTGAGTGGTTGTGTGCTTGTATGATTATAATCACACTTGCATTGATTTCAAGGGTTAGATGGAAGCAGAGGACTTCCAGGCTCCTCCTTGACTTCACCAGTGTGACACTATCAGTGCACCCAACTGCATTTGCCAATCTCAGTACCTCCCAGTTGGAACAGATTTCCCATAAAGTGTAAAAGCAGCTCTATTTCTCTGCAGTGAAGTGTGTGTCTTGGCTCCCTCAGCACTACTTCAGGACAGGGCGTGAAAACGATTGCCGTGAAAGGAAACTGTTTTGCGTTGAACCTGGATCCTTGAAACATCAAACAAACAGCGTTGGCAGAGAGGTGACTGCAGCTGGTGGTGGCCTTTGCAAAACTCCACTCCCCAGGGAAGTGTTGGGGAACTGCCCTTGTGGCTGATGGTACCTGAGCTGGCCTCTGGGGTTCTTTTTCTGGGTTTGTGTAGTTGCACGTCACAGAATTTAAACTTTCCTGACATCACTGTTGCCTCCTTTTTCTCTGAGTGGTGACTGGTCACATATTGATCCAAGCAGGTGTGTGCTTAGAGCCAGCTAGTCTTTTTTGTTGATATTTTATTATTTTTGCTATTCAGAGCATAAGGGATGCTTTGTTTCTGCTTTGTTTTGAATCGAGGAGGTTGATAGAAGGTGTCAATGGCAACACATGACTAATACTAACTACCTCCCATCTTAACAGTTCTTGCCTTCCTTGGCTGTTGCTAAACACCAACTAGCTGAAAGCCATGAGAGAAGAAAGATTTAGAATTGCAATGCTAAACCACACGGGGCCAAAAATCTGCCTTAAAGTTTTAAATAAATATAAGCCTGGGTGTAACACCTGATATAGGATTGATTTAAAAGTCCCTGGAGTGTTTATTCTATAGTTGCTGTCTAAACTGCAGTAGTGGAAAGAGAAGTTAGGTGATCTACCAAATGCTGCTGCGCTACTGTAGCAGCAGGGTGGTGTCCAAATTTGATTGTACTGTGTGGGGAAAAGAATATGAGAAGGTCAAACATTATTGTAGGGTTTGTGTTCTCTGATAAAATGAAATTGGCTTTTGGTACAGTTGAGGCTTTGAAGGACTTTTTGTGGTTTGTAAGTAGAACCTGATATTCCTGATCTGAGGGGTTTTTTGTTTGTTTTGTCACCCTGTCTTGATGAATGGAAGGGATAAAAATGTTTGCTCTCTGCTCAAGTTAAATGTCAACTGCTTTAATAGTGTTGCTGATGTGGCTGCAGGCAGCTGGCAGCGAAAGCTGACTCTCTGTCCCAAGACTGAAGGCCCAGCTGCCACTGCTGGGCATTTCCCTTATCTGTTCCTGGTGTCTGCTGGTCAAGCTTTCCTCTCAGCACTAAAAGCCCATGAAACAACATGTTTTATTCTTCCTTGTCTGTGTTGTTCTGCACAGGCCGTGTGTGTGGGGAAAGGAGGCAGAATGAATGAAAGCCCCTTTCTAAGTGGGGCTGTAGGGAAAGACAGCTCTTTGTGTTCTTAGCATCATCTTTTTCAGAAAATGTGTTTGATCATAAATGATACTTTAATAGTGGTTTGGTACAATTGCTTTGATTGTCTCATAGCTTTAGCTGCTGTTTTAAAGTTTAGAGAAATGGAATTTTGGTTTTGGGAAGACTGAGGGGTCATTAATATGAGCTGTGGTGATATAGGAGATAATAGGAGACATCTCTCTTCAGCACAGGGGATGCCCGATGGCTTAAGGGGAAGAGTTTTGTCACTGAGATTCCTGCAGTGGGATGGATCCACCACTGGTTCTTGATGTACTTTCCTGCATAGCAGTGGTGTTGGTTTCTCAGAGGCTGTGCTCTCCCTTCACCTATATGTGCACCGTTCTGATCTTTATGTGGGTGATCACACAGGGGTTTTTTTTGTTCGCTCCTTCCTCTCTATGTTTTATGTCCAAGCTTGGCAAAAGCCAGCCCAAGTCACCAGGGACCCAGATGGAGCCTAAAGTTGCAGGGGTTATTCTTCTGTGTTGATGGTTGTGTTTTCATAGTGTCACTCCCAAGATTGCCTTCACATAGCTGCTAATGTTGGAATCAGAGATCTTTTAGGCAATGTCTATAAATCATGTGAATCTCTGCAGCTGGAAGGGGTTTGGTGGGGTTTTTTTTGTTGTGTTTTTTTTTTCTATTCCCCTTTATGGTTTCTTTCTGCAGCTTTGTTCCAAGCAGGGAATGTTCATGCACTCAAAGCATGGAATGCAGACTCTCTAGAAAGCTGAAAAGAAATCCCATTGCAAAAGTATCACGTATCATTGTTTTGCTACCGTGGTCAGGCAGACCACTGACTCCCTTGACAGTGTCTCATTCTTTCTTTGTTCCCAGCAGAAAGAGCTCACGTCAAAGAAAAGAGATGAGTTTGAAGATATCTTGGAGGAAAGACGAGTATCCAGCGACTTGCGATACGCGATGAAATGTTACAGCCCCGTGATCTACAAGGGACTTTCACCTTGCAAGCCAAATGCGCTGAAAAGTGCTGTTCTCCAGTCAGAGCAGGTTCAGTACGTGATCAAGCAGGTGAGTGTGTAAGATGAGGTAGATTGAGCACCACCAGGCTTTGTGTGGCAGCAGGGGGGGAAAAAAGATGATGATTATTATTACTGACTTGTCAAACATGAGAGCTGTACTTTGAAAGGCTCAATAAATCAATAACTTAAGTGCTGTAGTTTTTCAGCAGGAAAACCAAACACTAGTTTACTGCAGAGCTGCTGTTAAAGCTGTTGGCTTGTTGCTGAAGTAGCATTTTGATTTTGTGTACAGGATGCTTCAGCATCTAACATATCTGATGTGCTTGGCTTTTTTCTTTACTCTGCTCTTCCTTTGCCCTTGTGAAAGACATTAGCACTCTCTCTGGACTTTGAAGATGTCTTATGTGAATTCTATAGGCTGGTGATGTATTTCTTAGTCATAAATGCTACTTTCCTTAAAATGAGAGTTAAATTTAATAGAGAATTGAACTGGAAACACTATCTAAGGTGTAATCATGTTTTTGTTTTTACTACTTTGTAATGAATAAAATGCTGTAACCGTTTTTCAGTATTCATGAAAAATAAGTCCAGGCCAGTAGAATTATATAAGAAGTTCTGGTTAGTCCTGAGTGGTGCCATCACATTTTCTATTTATTTATTTTCTGTTTATTTTGTGATGATCAGTTTTGCCTGGGATATATCAAACCCTGCTACAATGTGCTAAACCAAACCATGTCATCCAGAGGAGTCCCGTTGCCATCATGAATTGCTGCGTATTATAAAATAAAAAAATTTAAACCTTTCTACTTCAGAAATGCAAAAATATTTACAGAAACAAAATATTTTCAGAAGATTTAAGAGAAAGACGTTTGTGTCATGCATTCTTCTGAAGAGCTGCTTTTTTGATGGCAAATAATTTGGATGCGTGTTTTCCCAGCTAGTGTCAAGTGGTTCAAAGGGATTAGCCCGAAACAAAGGGTTGTCATTGCAACCTAATTATCAACTTTGCCCTAGAGATTACTTTAAGTGTCTGAGACTGTCTTGAGCAATATGCCCAAGAGTGTGAGATAGTTGTGCCTCCTGTGTGGGCAGAGCTTTACCTGGGCAGACTAGGGTATGCTCAAGTGATGAATTACTGAGGTTACTAATGTTGACAGGGGTGTTTGTTTGTTTAGGTTGCCACATGTGATTCCTGATTTTGGGCAGTGTATGGCTCTGTGGTGAATGTGCACTTAATNGGATTGGACTAGATGATCTTTCAAGGTCCCTTCCAATCCCTAATGATTCTATGATCAGTCATGTGGTATGAGCTTTACTGGTGAATGAGAGCAGTACCACCCTAGTGTATAGCAAAAATAATTCTTGACTTCCTAAAAATTTTTGTCAGCCTCGTGTGGAAGCAATTTTTGGCTTCTCTAAGAGGATCAGTTGCAGCTACATGTGGAGATACACAAGATGCAGTATTTAAACACAAGTGAACCAGCAGATAGGTCAGTAATGTGGTGTGTGGAGGTAGATTGGAGTAGATGGATTTTCTTGTGTATCACAAAATAGAAATGACAGATAAGCAGTGCTGGCCTCTCAACAGAGTCAGGCTTTTTTTGGAGCTTTTCTTCTGCCATTCCTCCTCTTCCCTTATCTGTATTCAGTAAAACACAAGTTTCTCATTCCAAAATAGTAAAAGACTTACTTTGCAATTAAATATTCAATCATAGAGTGGTTTAGGTTGTGAGGGACCTTAGAGATAGTCTAGTTCCAAACCGCCTGTCATGGGTAGGGACACCTCTCACCATATCAGGTTGTCCAGAGCTTCATCCAATCTGGCCTTGAACACTTGCAGGGATGTGGCAGCCACAACCTTCCTGGGCACCCTGTTCCAGTGCCTCATCACCCTCACAGTGAGAAATTTCTTCCCAAGATCTAATCTGAATCTGCCTCCTCTGGTCTCACTTCAACAGCTCCAAGCTCTTGTTATATTGGGGACTCCAGAAGTGGATGGACTGCTCTAGATGAGGTCTCACAAGAGCAGTGGGGAAGAAATCGCCTCCCTTCACCTGCTGGTGATACTTCTTTTGATCAGTATATAGTTGGCCTTCTGGGCTGTGCTCACACAGCTTGGATTCCAAGTATCAAATAGGAGGGATGACCATTATTTAAGAAGGTTTAAAAGGGAATGTGCACAGGAGCAGAAAAGAGATCATTGGTATGCAGTGCTGGTGGAGACAGTGCTTTGTGTGCATTTCAGCAAGCCATCACCATAGTAATCCATCACAAAGAAACTGAAGCTCAGAGGATGTAGGTTCTTCAGCCAAGTCTTAAAATCTAACCCAAGTGCCCTGCAACGATTGACATTGTGAATGTCTTCTGCAAGCATAGGTTTCATTTCCATAGTCAAAGAAAATGGCACACAGCCTTCTTCAGAGTGATAATCATAGAATCATAGAATGTTCTTAGAACTTAAATCTCCTCTGTAGATGCTACAGGTTAAAACATTCAGATGGTGTGTTTGAGGGGGGAATTGTTGCACACACTTTGCCTCCCCCAATATTGACATCTAAGCTTATTGTTTTGAACAGCTTTGACCTGGCTGTCTGTTGCTGGCTGGCACAGCACAGATGCTGTATGAATAGATGTGTTCCCATCACACCAACCAAAGACTTGCTGACTCTTGCAGTAGTTCTGCCATGATTGTTGTGGCACATAGAATGGGATGCATGGGCAAGAACAGCATCTGACTGCTCTTTTGTTGGTTTTGTTTCCTTTAGTTAGCAAAAGAGATGGGAGAATCACCTGATATTATTCAAGAAGAAGCTGTGGAAATCCTGGATGAGATGGGCCACAGTATGCAACTAGGAGCTGTCAGATTTTTTGCCTTTACTCTGAGCAAAATATTTAAGCAGCTTTTCCAGAGAGTTTGTGTCAATGAAGAAGGAATGCAGAGAGTGAGTACTGGTGGGGGCGGGGAAAAAACTTGCAATATTTTCATACCCAGTCCCTTGAGCAAAGACTCTAATCTTTGCTTCAACTACAAATATCAAAAATGCCCTTTAAAAAAGAGACTGGGGTTGTGTTTATTAATGCATCTCTTAATAAGTATGGGGGGCTCAGAGCAGTGATGCATAAATATTTTAGTCAGCAGGGATTTTTGTACACTCTCCAAATGCTTCCTATGGTGAGGAATGCCGTGGCTCACTGATTCTGCCAGACCAGCTATGGACAGTTTTGTTGTGATACATGTAATAATGCATTTAGCTGAACTGAGGGTGAAAACCTAATGCTGTGTGGCTGAGTGTGTTGGTTGTTCTGCAGAAACCTTCATACAGCTAAGAGTGGTGAAGCGTCTGCTTCTGAGGCAGGAGATGCTTTAAGTTTCCCTCAGTCTCCTGGTGACCTGTAGTCTCCCTGTTTTGTGTCAGGACGCAGCTGTTCTGGAGCTTGCAGTGCATTCCTGGCAGCAGTGCCAGCCCTGAAAGCCTTGATTTTTGTTTCCTATCCCCACCAAAAGGGATCCAAATTAGGCTGTCACATAATGTGGCTACCCTGGCTTTTGA
Source organism: Rhinopomastus cyanomelas (assembly GCA_013400115.1). NCBI lineage: Eukaryota > Metazoa > Chordata > Aves > Bucerotiformes > Rhinopomastidae > Rhinopomastus > Rhinopomastus cyanomelas. Next base: position 509,987 of record VXBP01007098.1, on the reverse strand, counting down.
GTCCTGTGATTCTTGAGCAAGCCCAGGTTGCTCATCTGGAAGTTACTGCTCCACATTTCCTGTGTTCCATGCTGAAAAAAGGTATTGAGTATGTGAACAGAGAAGCCACTGCCAAACAAATATCTTCTGTTTGCCTTAAGCCCTGCAAAGGTCTCTGTTTACAAATTTCAACAGTCAGTCTGTAAATATTTAAACAGTGTTATTTATGCTTTTTTTTTTTAGTTGCAACATGCCATTCAAGAGCACCCAGTTGTCCTGCTGCCCAGCCACCGAAGCTACGTAGACTTTTTGATGCTGTCTTATTTGCTGTATACGTATGACCTGGCTTTGCCTGTCATTGCTGCAGGAATAGGCAAGTATGTTCTTTTAACAGGGCTTTCAGGATGCAGAGAATTGGTCGTGAGGCAGCTGGGAGATGCTCCTTCAGTTGTTCAGCTTCTGTTCCAAGTATGGTGTGCAAAACCTCTCGTGGTATTTCATGCACAGTTCTAACTGCGTGTCCTGGATATGAAGTGCCAACCGTCTTGTCCTTGGTGCTGATGCAACTGGTTCTCTTGAAGCACTGGCAGGATGCTGTTATGTAAAGTGCTTAGAACAGAACTGGCTGGGAAGTGAAATTTCATGTCAGAGGTCATGGTTTGGGGCATCATTCTAAAGCAGATGAAGCCAGTATATTTGCAGGAAACAATTCTTTAAGATGTTCACAGTAAGTGTCCTCCGAGTTTATGCTATTTTTGACAATCTGGATGCTGACAGCACTTAACAGAGAAACATGACCTTGGAAGTCTGGGCATCAACCAGATCTTCTAAGCAAGCAGACAACAACCTGCATGTGGGGAAGCTAGCAATGATCTGGTAACCTACTACTCTACTGTAGTTTACTTTTCCAGTCAAGAGGTTAGGAAGACCAGTAAAAAATCACCAGAAGCTGGAAGAATGTGCTTTTAGAGAAGACAATATTCCAGTGGTCTTTGAGTTAGTGGTATCTTGCCTATGTATCATGCAGGTTAAATTCTGATGCATTTGGAAGTTGATGACCCATAACTGCCTTGACCAAGATATTGCAGCTGCTGAGCTGTCAGGCTTGTTCAGAATCTGCTCATGTGTTGTCATGTCTATGGGTGTAATCCTTTGCTGACTTTTGTGTAAGGGTCTTTTTGAGTTTGGGGGCCTCAAAACTACCTTGAGATATTGTTAGTTTAGCTTAGGGGATTTTTTTTAGTGTTTAACGTGTTGTTTTAAAGTGTTTTGGGTGGTTGGAGGTCAAAATTCTTCAGAAGTAGTGGCTTGTTGCTTGATCTGCTTCATGTTCGTACTATTTTACATTTGTCTGGAGAAAGCAGTTCTCACATGATTCTTATTCTGAGTGAAGAGACACTGTCCTGATACAAGTTGTAAGTGCCTCTGCGTTGTTAGTTACCGCTTGGCTTCAAGTAGTGTTGGGGTAGATCTCTGAGGATTAGCTAATGGAATGTAAACAGTTCCCAGAGACACCAAGGTACATGGTTATAGAGTACATTACTGGGAATATTGCTAGTACTGTGATTGTGTTTCTGTCTTAGATCTTGGGCATGAATCAAATTGGAGGTGCTGAGCTCATGAGGTGGGCATGGGCTGGACGTACATCCTAGTTGGTGTTGGGAAGAGGTGGTGGGCATGCAGCCAGCATCCTGATTGGGAGGACAAGTTTGCAACAGGAGGGTAGAAGTAGCGGAGAGAATAGAGTCTGTGTTGTGGTGAGAAAGAGGAGTAAAGGAAAAAGATGGGCCTCTGCATGTGGGAAGATCTGACAGCTGCTGCTACTGGCCATTATCCTGTAGCAAATTACCTCTTATTTATTTTGTCTTATATCTACTTTACATATATGTGTGTATGTGATGTAAGACAAGGCAGTCACTGTCAGTGCTGCAGCTGGAAATGTGACTTCCTTTTACTGGTTGAATATCTGTTCTCAAGTGTTTCGTGGATTAGGGTGCCAAGGAGGGTGAAGAGGCTCTTGGCCAGCTGCTGTGTGTGTTTATTTTAAATGCTGCACTAAAAAGTTCATTAGTGTTAAGTGTTTTCTGGTTATGACAAGCTAAGTGTTGACTGTCATTGCTTAAAACTAGAAGCCTGTACAGAATTGTAGCTGTTTTGGTGTCCACTTCTCGGAGTGATGAGTCGTGATCATAAATGTTATAATTTAGCGCCATTGGTCAGACAATTTCTGTGTCTTCTAGGGTACGTTCAGCGGTAACTATTCTTTCTGAAGATAACTGAGACAACGATTTTTAAAACCTTAGTCTTTATTGTGATTAAAGTCTAGCCATCTAAATGATGACAATAAATTGCTCGAAGTGAATGCTGCTTACAAGAAAACCCTGTGGAAGTGTAAGTTCTAATGTGCTGTTCATGCCTGGATAAGTCCTACTAGGCAGTCTGAAAGCAAATAAAGGGATTTCCAACAACAAAATCCTTGAAGGAGACCTTTGTTCTTGTATTTGAATCAGTGTATTGAAGAAATTGTTTCATTCCACTGGCTGATCTTATTAAGTTTTGTTTGTGTTGTTTGGGGTTTTCTTTGTTTCTCAGACTTCCTAGGAATGAAAATAGTTGGGGAGCTGCTACGAAGGGCAGGTGCCTTTTTCATGCGACGTTCCTTTGGTGGGAACAGACTCTACCGGGCAGTGTTTGCTGAATATGTAAAAACAATGTTAAGGGTAAGTAAATTTCTGAGCTCTCACTATGTATGCTTGGTAAGTAGTCTATTTTATTAGTAAATAAGTAGTCACATGAAATTCTTCGTGTGAGACACGCACAATGTTATAGCTGTGAGACTGACAGCCTTCTCTGTGATCTGATGAAATGTGGTTTGCCTCAGAATTGCTGCAGGTGAAGGGCCTGTATAAACTGTTATAGTTCAGCGGTCAGTGGTAGACAAATTGCAGTGAAGAAGAAATGTTTTCATTTTTCTGACTGGTATTTTTTGTTTTACTTTTGAAGAGTGGCTACGCCCCAATTGAATTTTTTCTTGAAGGGACTAGGAGCCGCACTGCCAAGACTCTGACTCCAAAGTTTGGTAGGTTTGTTGAAAACCTGGAGTTTCTAATGATTGTTAGTGTTTTCTGTAGAAGCTAAGTGCATTGCAAGTTCTTCAGGCAGGAGGGGATGTTAAAATGGTGTTCCAAGGCCACACAAAAAGGTCTTTGTAGAGAAAGCACCCTATTCCTTTCTCCCCCTTTGTCCCATCCTGTAGTTGGTGGCACAACTCTGCCTTTTCTTTCTACAAAATGGTTGTCTCCTGACCAGCAGACACATACTGTAATCTAACTGTAAAAGTAATGGATGATCTTTAGAAGGAAGTGCAAGCTGAAAAAAGTATAAATAGCTGTTCAAATACACTGCTTACATTTCCTTTCTGCTTTAGAGTTTGGGCAGTGTTTTGTGCCTCTGCTCATAGCACAGCGCACACCTGTTAGTGTCTTCAAAAAATTTAAAGAAGTCATTTCAAAGTTCAATTGCAGTTGATTTGCTTCTTTCCCCCCTGTTTGTAGGTCTTCTCAGCATTGTGATGGAGCCATTTTTCAAACGTGAAGTCTTTGACACCTACCTTGTTCCCATCAGCATCAGCTATGAGAGGATATTAGAAGAATCTCTCTACGCGTACGAACTCCTGGGAGTCCCAAAGCCCAAAGAATCTACATCTGTATGTAAATTCCTTAAGAATAGAACACAGGTGAATATATCCACACCCTGGAGCACTGGATTTTGAGTTTTGCTCTTCCTGTGTTCATAGGGGTTGTTAAAAGCCAGAAGGATCCTCAGTGACAATTTTGGTAGCATCCACATCTACGTTGGCCAGCCAGTATCCCTCAGAACCTTGGCGTCTGGGAGAATCAATCGGTGTCCATACAATTTAGTTCCCAGGTACCACATCTGTCCCTGGTGTCCCCACAGGAAAAGCATTTGTTTAGTCCTCACCTGTGAGAAATAATTAAGCTCTTCATTTCTTCTTCGTTTTTAACTTCTCTCACCTCCTCTCCTGCCTGCTTTGACCACTAAAACCATTTTGTCTGAGCAGGGGCTTTGTCATGCTTGTGACTGGAGTTTTGTGAGAGAAGTTGTTGCGTGTGTAGCTTTGTAGTGTGTGGAGCAGATGCTGTTTTAAAATGTAATGGTGATGCATGAGCCAGGCAAAGCTGTTGTCTGAAATTGTAATGCTTTTGCTACTTACAAATTTGTGCTTTTTCTCCCTTCTTGCTTTATTACTGCAACACGTTATGTGATTTGTGTCTGGGGGCTGTAGCTATGACTGGGTTGTGTGTCCATAAAGTAATTATGGATCAGGAACTTTACAGAAGAAATGAGGAAGGGTGTGATGTATGTTCCCATTTTGGAGCTCTTTACCGTGAGCTACCATTGTTCTTTTCAGGCATCTTCCCCAGAAGCCATCTGAGGATATCCAGGAGTTTGTCAGTGATGTAGCTTATAAAATGGAACTCCTACAAATAGAAAACATGGTTTTGAGCCCGTGGGTGTTAGTTGCTGCTGTCCTGCTCCAGAATTTGCCAGCCATGGATTTTGAACTTCTAGTAGAAAAGACCCTGTGGCTTAAAGGCTTAACACAGACTTTTGGAGGATTCATTGAATGGCCTGGTATGCAGAGAAAGTATTATTTCTATTCCCTTTGTTACTTGTAAATGATAAAGTGCATTTCTGTGGGAGCAGTATATGATGACAACTTTGTTTTCCTCAGGGTTGTAAATGGGTTTTTGCATCTGCTAAAAACTGTGTTAAAACCTGACAGGCTTTGACGTTGCCTGTAGAAGGTAATACTTTGAAAAACCAGTTGGGTGGAAGCAGAACACATGTGTTACAGTTAATCCTGTAGTGTGGAACGAGTGGGAATTTATAAGGGTCTTGTATTAGAATACTGAGGTTTGCCTGATGTCTTTTGGAACCCTGTGTATGTCACAGGTAGTTACCTGCTCTGTAGCAGTTGGTGTTTAAATGTAAAATTAAAAGTAAAAGTAAATGTTTAACTACAGTGTAAAAGAACTAGTTAGGGTTGGACTAGATGATCTCCAGAGGTCCTTTCCAACCCCTACCATTCTACAAAGTAAATGGGTGACAGAAAATCAAAACCATTGTCTGTTTATTTTTAAATTCCATTTGGTGCCCAGAAACTGTGATGTTTTGGGGGGGATTGAAGCTCCTTGGGGAATAAAGCTGCTGTGATTCATACACAGACACTGCCTTGTATATACAGAGACAGAGATACGTATTTGTAATGTATATATTGGCTGCTGAAAAGTGGATACTGCTTCCACACTTTCTGAACAATTCTTTTCTCTCTGTGAGCCTGGGTGACAGAGATGATTACTTTTAGAGCCCAAGGATGTAAGTGGTAAAGCTACCAAAGAAAAATGATGTGTAATGTGAGTAGGTAAATGTAAACCATGGATCTTTGCTTTTGCAGTCATGTGCATAGTCAAGGATCCCTCTCACTACTGCAATAAAGAAATAGGAGCAGGCTCCAGTTACAAAAGAACTCCATCATTTCTGGAAGAAAGCCACTTCTCCTTTCAGGGATCTGCACTGCAGTGAATGCAGAGACAGGGTTTGCTTCTGCCAGACTGGTTAAAAGGAAGAATTTCATGGCAGTATTTAAACATAAATTAGAATCTTACTGCACATCAAGCTTCAAAACCATACCACAATCCAGTTTGCTTATTTGTTCTGTTACCTTCTTAGCAACAGTGAATAAACTTGTGGGTTAGTAGAGTTGTGCTGTAGTCAGGGAATCTCGAATAGGCATGGTCATAAACCAGAGAAGTGAGAACAAAGGCACGGCCTTTGTTGGAGTGTGCTGGCTCTGCTCTAGCCATCAGTTGCATAGAAACAGGGTTTGTTCTTTTGTTTTGGATTGTCAATAATTGGAGAGAATAAATACATCTTAAAGGCTCATCTGGGGATGTCACCGAGTCAGTAACTGTAATTAACCCTGTCCATTTTTCTGTCTCAGATCAGCTCATTGTTTCTGCTTTTGTCCTGCTGATTGGTTGCTGCAGGCAGAACATTTGCTTGGTTGTTGGAAATTTTGTTTTAAAAAAAGGAACTGCAAATTATTAGCTCAGACTTCTGCTTCTTGTTTTCCTGAGAAATTTAGAGGCTTTAGCAAAACTGGAACAAACTCAGCTGATGGAGCAAATAAAACACAAAAGAGGCTCTATGTGAAAGAACATACATTTTTTGAATTTTATGAAAGAATAAGAATTATTTTCCTATTGATTTGATGTGCTTGCAGTGCTGTGAATATGTAAAGTGTATTTTAGTGCTCAATAAGAAGTTTTTATTCCTTCTTTCCTTGCTTGCCAAAGAGTTCATGTTTGATGCAGGGCATGTTTAGGTAGGTTTGAGGTGTGATGTGTTTGTTCTAAAACTGTGAGTGCATTTCCAAGACTTGAGATGCTGCTCTGTATTTGAATAAAGTTTGTGGTGCAAAGCCTACAGGCTTGTGAAACTCATGGCTTACTTGGAAGAAAGTTGTTGTTCCCCAAAAACCCGTAAGCCACATGCTCCCTTGCTTTGGCCATTTTAAAAGGATTGTCTTTCAAAACTAGATTTGGGGTTACAGCCTGGTTTATGTTTGAGCAGGTGTATTCTGTAGTGAAACTTATGTTAGAGTTTCTTTAAAGCTTGATTTGTATGCCACCATTTCCTGACTGACAAATGTACCTGTTAAACAGATCTATCCTCTCTTATTTGGAGGCTCAGCACACTTGTTCCAGAGATGAAGGAAGTGCTTGTCATTGTTATCAAGAGGAAGAATTTGAAGTGCTTTAATGACAGAAATATCTGAAATTTGTTCTCTCCATCTCTTACTATGCCTAGGCTAACAGTGCTTGGTACTCAATGATTTTAGAATATCTCTCTATCTGAATATTTGGTCTAATAAATGGTTTCCGGTGATAAAACTTAATAACCGTGCATTTTATGCTGTTTCAGTGGAGTTCAGTTCCCTCTTGCATCCTGCTGACTGTTGTGCTTTCCTGCTAGATAACCTGTGTGCCAAAAAAGCAGTCATGGCTGGCCTCACCCTGCATTCCAACATCGCTAGCCTTGTCAAGGGCCACGTGGTTCTAAATGACAAAGGAGTGGAAGATGGAGCTGTAGGAGAAATAGTCTTTAAGCGAGCTCTGGCCATCCTCATGTGTACCACCTACAGAAACCAGCTGCTGAATGTCTTTGTGCGGCCATCTCTGGTGGCACTTGCCTTGCAGATGACACGCAGCTTCAGGAAAGGTGTGTTTGGGTAGTTCTGAGAGTCCTCTGGCTTTGCCTCTGTGCTGCCACTGCTCCTGGGGAGGTGTCTGGGACTGTTCCAGACAAGGTTGGATGTTCTGAGAGGGGTTGGGGGTGTTTTGCTTGTCTTTTTTTTTTGTTTACCCTTTGATGCTTTTGAAAGTAGGAGGATGCTGCTGAGACACAGCTGATCCCTGTTCCCAAGTGTCTCCTTTTCTCACTGGTGTTTGGCAGACCAGCATTTTGTGTTATAGTTTGCACACAGCTCCCACATGCATACAGTGCTGCCAGATCTCAGTGTGTTTTATCTTCCTAGAGAAGTTTACTGAGTGTTCTGAGAAACTGCCACCCCCTGCTCTATTCCTTTTGGTAACAATTGAGTCAAGTGCTTTGAGTAATTGCTGTTCTGTTTGGGTGGTTTCTGCTGTGTACAGATGTATGATTTTGATGTTAAATCCAAGTTTTATTTGAAGTAGGTGCTCTCTGAAATAAGAAGTAAATGGCTTTTCACTTGCATGTTTTAAGTTATAAACAACTACTTCACAACTTTTTTTTAGAGGAAGTCTACAGCTGCTTCAGCTTTTTGAGAGATGTTTTTTCTGATGAGTTCATTTTCTTTCCTGGCATTTCACTGAAGGTAAGCACAGCCTTTGTACAAAACTACTGATAGTAATCCAGCCAACTAAAATAGCATCTGATTTCAGGGCTCTGTTGAACTGGGCAGAGCTTTGCGATAAACAACATCAGCAACACCTATGGCAACATCAACTTGATCTGTAAGTGGGAGGGAGAACTTGGAAGTGGCTTGTTTGGTTAGTTGCAAAACGTTGTCTGAACCCACAAGGCTGTGTATGCTGTCTTTCCTGCCTGTAAAAAACTGCTAAAAATCCTGTAATTGCCCATTTCTGACCTATTAAAATGAAGTGTAGCACAAGCTGGGCATTGTTTGTGTAAAGCTATGAGGTTTGCAGCAAATACAAACATATTTGTAAAGCAGTCTTTCAAGTGAAGTGCGTGTAAATGCACTTGCTCTGTGGTTGTGAAAGAGACCTCAGGCTACAATGAAAAGGAGGTGTTAATAGAGATCGACTTGCATTCTGTCATGGAGTGGGTATGTTCTGGCAGCATACAGAAACAAAACAGGAATTCTCACTGGGAGTACAGCAGCATAGTTTTTTTCTAAAAGCTGCTGTTCACTGTGACTGAGGGAGAGCTGCTGCTTTTCCAGAAAGTTAAACTGTAGGTGTGATACCAATGAATGGTCAACCACTGCATGCCCCTGTTGTCTTTGACAGACTATGCGATTCTACGCGTAGGTTCCAATGGTGTTCTTGTTGGTGATGCTGGTTTGAGTGCACAATGTCAGTTGTTTGTGTAGCCACGTGTGGGGCCTGTGATGGCAGAGCTGCCAGAGGACTGTGACAGCACCCAGTGTCTCATCTGTTAAAGTTCCCTCCATACCCACCTCTCTCTGTCTACCCAGCGTGGTGTGTCTGCACCATTGTGTTTACACAATGGCTAATGCTCCTCTTACACCTTGGCTTCAAAGGCTTCAATGTTCCTGTGCATTAGTAAACTTCTAAACAATATTTTGATGGTTCATGATTGAGCCCTTCTAGCTTTGTATTATTGGCATTTCTCTCATGTTGACTAATAGCCCTATGAGGAAAGTGCTTGTAGTCTCATGTAATGCAGACACAATCTTCTACGGAGTTGAGGTGATGCAGCCTGTGAAGATTTTTGAAGCAAAAACTTTTTTATAGAGTTATAGAATGGTTTAGGTTGTGAGGGATCTCAGCATCTAGTTTGAATCCCCCTGCCATGGGTAGGGACACCTCTCACTAAGTCAAGTTGCCCAGACCCCAACCAACCTGGCCTTCACTTCCAAGGATGGAGCAGCCACAATCTGTGCTAGTGCCTCACAGTGAGGAATTTCTTCCTAAGATCTGATCTAAATCCACCCTCTTTTAGCTTGTCCTAGCACTATAGTCTCTTGTAGAAAGTCCCTCTCCAGCTTTCCTTTACCCTTCAGGTACTGGAAGGCTGCTATAAGATGCTTCTCAAGCCTTCTCTTCTCCAGGCTGAACAGTTCCAATTCCCTCAGCCTGTCTTCATAGCAGAGGTGCTCCAGCCCTCTGATCATCTTTGTGACCTCCTCTGGACTTGCTCCAACTATTCATAGAATTCACAGAATACCAGATTGGAAGGACCTCAAGGATGACCTAGTCCAACCTATCAATCTGTGTCCTTCTAACATGTCCAGAACCCAATAGCCTAACAGTGTCCCTCTTACAGTCTTTTGGAAGCTTTAGTTGCATCCTGTTTGCCTGAAGGAATTTTCCCCTCCTTTCACACTCCCTCCCACCCCATACAAGTATTAATCAGACAAAACCAGTACTGTTCCTGCCTGCTGCCTTGTTATGGGGCTCAGGATGTCTGTGCTTTCCTAACACAGCTGGGCAAAGGCAAGCTGTGCAAACAGCACTTTGCTGTCTGTGGGACTTGTCTGGTCAGTTTGTACATGCCCCAGTGGGTTGGAGCTGGCCAGCTACCTTGAAATGCAGGTTATGCACAGAGTTTATTAGTATAAAAACTGGTTCAATGTCCTCAGTACAAGGCAAATTGTAGATTTTATTTGGATTTAAAACTGATTCAGTGTGATTTTTATCAGTGCTGTGGCCAGATACCTGACGGTGATATCGGTGATCTTTCCTGCATTAAAAAAGGAGTAATTTTCATAGGACTGTTCAAGACTTGGGGCTACATTAAAATCTGATTGATTTTTGGATAGAACAGAATTGGGCCTTTTTTAAAGGTTTGTGTTTAGTTTTCATTGTCAGCAATTGTTGTCTCTTGCAGATTTTGTTTAAGGACCAAACCCAAGCAGGGAACAGATAGTGACTGGCTATGACTGACTTTACTGGAGTCACGTGAAAGAGTTGCTGTAACGTTGAAGGATGTCTTAGCACCCCCACCCCACTAGTCATCCGTGTGTCTGTCACGTCTGTGATCCGTTCCCGTGTGTTCTATGTGTGTCCAGTGTCTCCTTCCCCTTAGGCCAACATTGGCAGTAACATGGTTTGACATAGAATCATTTAGGTTGGAAAAGACCTTTAAGATTGTCAATCCAACCATTAACCCATCTGTCCCAAGCCCATCACCAATCCATGTCACAGAATCACAGAACATCAGGGATTGGAAGGGACCTTGAAAGATCATCCAGTCCAACACCCCCACCACAGCAGGATCACCCAGACAGAGTCCAGGCGGGTTTTAAACATCTCCAGAGAAGGAGACTCCACAAACCCCCCGGCAGCCCCCTCCACCGCCCCGTCACCCTCACTGGGAAGAAGTTATAGAATCACAGAATCAGTCAAGGTTGGAAGGGGCCAGAGGATCATCCAGTTCCAACTCCCCTACCATGGGCAGGGACACTCCACCCTAGATCAGGCTGGCCAGAGCCCCATCCAGCCCGGCCTTAAACACCTCCAGGGCTGGGGGCCCACCCACCTCCCTGGGCAAACCATTCCAGGCTCTCACCACTCTCATGGTGAAGAACTTCCTCCTCACATCCACTCTAAATCTACCCATCTCCAGCTTTGCTCCTTTCCCCCTAGTCCTGTCGCTACCTGACATCCTAAAAAGTCCTTCCCCAGCCTTTTTGTAGGCCCCCTTCAGATACTGGAAGGCCACAATAAGGTCAGCAGGGAGCCTCCTCTTCGCGAGACTGAACAGCCCCAACTCTCTCAGTGTGGCCTCCTAGGAGAGGTGCTCCAGCCCTCTGATCATCCTCGTGGCCCTCCTCTGCACTTGCTCCAGCACGTCCCTAAGCTTCAGATCCACATGACTTTTAAACATGCCCAGGGGGCATTGTCATGATTTGTAATTTCTGGGCACTGTATAGAGGGCAGGTCAGTGAACTACTGTGCCATTTACCAAAAACAGTGGACATGAAAAACAGGCCGACCGTGACTTTAAACAAATAAATAAAGAACACCCACAGGAAGAACCCTAAACCAGACAACGTGACCCTGTTCTGGCAAAGTCCTGTCTGTTACAGTAGCAGCTGCAGCCACTTTTCTTTGCTTCCAGGCCTGTTGTGCATGGGGATGATGCTGTGTTTAGGAACATGCTCCCACTGCTTGTTTAGAGGAGTTTCTCATGTGTGGGAGAGTATGCATTAGTTGGAGCTTTGTGAGGACTGAGTTCAGAAATGGAAGTGGTGTCCCATTGTGTTTTGTTGATGGTTTTGTGGGGAAAGGTAGCAGCACTTCCTGCAGATGCTAACATTTCAGCTGTGCTTCTCTCTGCCAGGATTTTGAGGAAGGATGTTTTCTGCTCTCAAAATGCGATGCCATTCAAACAAGTCAGCAGGAAATCTACCCTACCGACAAAGGAGATGTTACAATGTCCTTCCTGTCAGCTATGTTCAAACCTTTTGTGGAAGGTTATCAGGTATGTTCTTCTCCAGAAAACTGTTGCCATATTTTTCTCTACATTTTATAGGAGAGCTCGGAGAGCTGTGATACTTGTGCAGTTCAAATAGTGACAGTTTTAATGGCTAAGGAGTGCAAGAGTTGAGAAACAGCAGTAACGAATATTCTTAGACACCACCTTGTCCCTAGGATCCTGATTTTAGCTCAGACTTTTCCACCAGACTAAAGCAGTAACTACTTTGTGATGGGATGGCCCATTGTGTGCTCATGAGTGTCGTCAGGAGTGTGCTGTGCTTTTCTTATGAGGAGCTCTTGCTTAATTCTGTTCATGAGAGCTGTCCTGCCAGATGTGAAAAAAGAGTTCATAACTCAAATCTGATAGCTTGGGAGTCTTTAATTCCATCCATATATCTTTAAATTCCTCTGGTTTGATCTCATCTGGCCCCATAGACTTCTGAGTGTCCAGTTGGCTTAGTAGGTCATATGCTACTATTTCCTGGGCTATGAGGGGACCACACTGGACTCCAGCCCTGTCTTCCGGCTCAGCAGACTGAATACCATGAGGATAACTGGTCTGACTACTAAAGACTGAGGCAAAGAAGGCATTAAGTATATCAGCCTTTCCCTCATCCTTGATAACAGTATTCCCCCTCACATCCAATAAAGGATGGACACTCCCCGTGGTTCTTCTTGAACCAAGAAAAAGGGTCTTCTTGATGGTGAGGGTGACAGAGCACTGGAACACGCTGCTCAGGGGGGTTGTGGAGTCTCCTTCTCTGGAGGCATTTAAAACCCACCTGGATGTGTTCCTGTGCGACTTGGTCTAGGTGATCCTGCTGTGGCAGGGGGATTGGACTAGATGACCTTTCGAGGTCCCTTCCAATCCCTAATGTTCTGTGATTTTGTGAAGACTAAGCAGTACTCTCTGATATTCGCCAACGTATACAAAACCAGGAGGCTGAGATCTCAGACGCTTGATTGGCGAGACTGCTGACATTTGAACCTGGTGGAATCTGCCAATGATGTGGTGTGTGACTTTGGGCTGAAAACTGTCATGAGTCTCCCAGGTTCTCCCGTCTATAAAACAGATATTGCTTAAAAGTAATTATACTGGTTTCAACTGTGAGAACCTGAATGTTAAATTAATGTCTAAGGGGACTATTATAGTAGTAATGAGTCGTATTTGAATATTAGGATTCACATGCCTGTTAAATAGCAATAAAATTGCAGGTGCTCTGTGTAATGAGACCTTTTGAGATCCTCTCCTACACTATTCCAAGTGCAACAGTGCTACTTACGGGGACACACCTGTAATTCATGACAAGCTGACAATGAAAAAGAAAGATGTGCTAATTTTTTTAAAATCTTAGTTAATTTTCAGATACCTCTCGAAGGAAACAAAAGAAACCTTTACTGAGAAGCAGTTTATACCTGGCGTGCGCAACTTCATTTTTCAACTGCTTGAGAAGGGTGTGTACAGCCGTTATGTGATTGGGTTTTACAAGGGTAGCCTGTTAATTAGAGTTTTTATCAGCGTCCATTGTGTTTCTTCTTCCTCTGTAGGGAATACACAGTGTTACGAAGCGCTGTCTTCTGACATGCAGAAAAATGCCTTAGCAGCTCTGGTGAAACTGGGTGCAGTGAAGAAGAAGAAGATGTAAGTAACATTGGCTTTTAACATCGTTGTTATGCTGCTGTGCTGAAAAGATCTCTGTAGGTCTGTTTCAGAGAGAGTCTTGAAAATGATATGACTAAAAACAAACCAAGTGTTCTCTTCCTGCAGTTGTCCCTAATCAAAATCAAGAGGAGAGAGACATAGGGACTGTGAACAAGAAGAATAAAGACACTGTAACTGTCCTTGTGTCCTGCCATGTCCTTAGAATTAGTGTGTGTGCTGCTAGTATGAAAAATACAGTGTAATTCTTAAAATGCTTAATTCAGATTATTTGCATAGGAATCACCAGAATAAGAAAATTTCACTGAATCAACAGTTTCTTGTTTTTCTTTTACCTGTAGGTCCAATGGATTCACTTACATGGTCAATCAAGAGGCTGTTAATAAAGTCCTGGACATGTTTGGTAAGTGCTCTCCAATTTGAAGAGTGCATCTCAACATGGAAATTATTTTGGACATAGGTTTGATCTTTCCCAGTAGTTCCTTAGATTTAGCTGCATAATAATCCAAAATATATTTTGTTTACAATCATAGAATTTCTTATACAATCATAGAATTGTTTAGGCTGGAAAAGACCTTCATGATCATTGAGTCCAACCATTAACTTAATCGCCCCAAGGCCACCGCTAAACCCTGTTCCTAAGCTCCAGATCTATGCAACTCTGAGACACATCCAGGGCTGGTGATACAACCCCTCCCTGGGCAGCCTGTTCCAAGCCCTGATGACCCTGTCCATGAAGAAGTTTTTTTCTCGTGTCCAACCTAAACTTCCCCTGGTGCAACCTGAGGCCATGTCTTCTTGTTCTATTACTTGTTACTTGTGAGAAGAGACCAACCCCCACCTCTCTGCAGCCTCCTTTCAGGTAGCTGTAGACAGCAATAAGGTCTCCCCTCAGCCTCCTCTTCTTCAGACTAACCAGCCCCAGCTCCTTCAGCCGCTCCTGACAAGGTTTGTTCTCCAGACCCTCCTCCAACCAGGTTGCCCTTCTCTGGACCTGATCCACTTCTTCAATGTGTTTTTTTTATATTGAGGTGCCCAAAATTGAACCCAGTACTTGAGGGGTGGCCTCACCAGTGCTGAGTGCAGTGTCATTGACCTCAGCTTTTTAACTACCAAGGAAACATAAAGCAATTTTGTGTACACATTTTGTATAAATGAACAAAAGTAAACATTTGGATCATAAATGTTTGGGTTTTTTTCATTAGACGCTAGGATTCCTGTACAGAAACCTGTGACTGCACGACTCTGAGTGGCTCCTGGACTGGATGGAAACGCTCACCAAGACCACTGACCACCTCCCAGCTGGAGCAGGGACTGGGGCAGGTGACATTCCTGTCAGTCACCCCACAGGGTGGAGGACGTTCTGCAGCGGGACAGCTCTCCTTCACCACCAACGAACTGTCACAGCCACGGGTCCCAGTTTACCTGTGTCCTCAGCAGGTTTTCTTTTAAAAACAGATGGAACATTGTCTTTTTCTTTTTTTTATTTGATAAATATTTACCCAGACGGGCGCAGTAACGGCTACTTCAATACAATTTTCTAGGCTTGTAACGAGGAACGTGATTGGTTTCATGTATTTCATGGATGTAAAGACGTAACAGGGAATTAAAAGACTTGCTATTAAAATCAGTATTTAGAAAATCACGATGCTGGCTGGCTAAACGCGGTGAAGCCCTCATGAATGTGGAGCACAAGCCCATCTTGCGCAATAACCAGAAGCGCCAGTCCGGTGGGGTTTTGTCTTGGCGTTTATTTATTATTTTAATTACTTAATGACTGTTACATTTAACGATTAAATCAAAGCAGCGTCGTTACCGTGTCTGTTATCTCTTTCCCCTCCACGCCTGAGGCAGCGCTGCCGCCCCTCGCCGTGAGGAGACCGGGGGTGGGTGGGGGAGTCGCGGTCGCTTCCGGGGCAGCAAAACCCAGCCCCGGCAGCAAGATGGCGGCGGCCACGGAGCCGGGCCTCGGCGTGGAGTTGGGCTTCGCGGCGGCGCCGGGTCCCGGCGAGGGCTGGCGGCTGCTCAG
The DNA here is from genome assembly GCA_013400115.1 of Rhinopomastus cyanomelas. NCBI lineage: Eukaryota > Metazoa > Chordata > Aves > Bucerotiformes > Rhinopomastidae > Rhinopomastus > Rhinopomastus cyanomelas. The sequence goes on along the minus strand of VXBP01007098.1, from coordinate 494,563 downwards.
CCCTTACTTCCCCAGCAAGGTGGGCGGCCGGCCGGCGTGGCTGGGCGAGGCCGGGCTGCCGGGTCCCGCCGCGCTGCGCTGCGCCCGCTGCCAGCAGCCCTGCGCCCTCCTGCTGCAGCTGTACGCGCCGCTGCCCGCCCGCCCCGACGCCTTCCACCGCTCCCTCTTCGTCTTCGCCTGTCGCGGCACCGCCTGCTACCGCCTGCCCGGCCCGCGGGGACCCCTGTGCGGTGAGGAGCGGGGCGGGGGACGGGGAGCGGCGCTCGGTGCGGCCCGCTGACCGCCGCTTCTCCCCGCAGTGTTCCGCAACCAGCTGCCGCGGCGGAACGACACCTACCCCGAGGAGCCGCCCCCCGAGGAGCCGCCCCCGGGCGCCGCTGCCGCCGCTCCCCCGCTCCGGCTCCTTAGCGGCGCCGCGCTCTGCCGCGTGTGCGGCTGCCCTGGGCCCCGCGTGTGCGGGCGCTGCCGCCGCGCTGCCTACTGCGGGCCCGAGCACCAGGCGCTCGACTGGCGGCGGAGACACCGGCGGAGCTGCGGAGGTGGGTCCGGGCGGAACGAGGCGCTGCGGGCAGGGGGGTGCGTGTGGGGTCACAGCAACCCCCTACAGCGCCACAGGCGCTGGGACAGCGGTTGGCTCTACCCGGCAGAAAGAGACCAAGGCGTGCTGATAAATCATTGTTTGAACATGAGCCACGAGCGTGCTCAGGTGGCCAAGAAGGCCAGTGGCATTCTGGCTTGTGTAAGAAATAGTGTGACCAGTAAGAGGAACTTGGAGAGGATTGTCCCCCTGTATTTGGCACTGCTGAGGCTTCACCCTGAATACTGGGGTCAGTTTTGGGTACGTCAGTGCAAAAAAAGACATTGAGCAGGACCAGAGGAGGGCAACCAGGTTGGTGAATGGTCTGGAGAACCAATGATCGTAGAACCATAGGATTATTAGGGATTGGAAAGGACCATGAATAACCCAGAAACCGATAAAATAGCATTTTGGGACCAGTGCTTTTACTGCTGCGTGTGGTCTCATGAAGAAATCTTTTGAGGAGCAGCTGAAGGAGCTGGGGCTGGTTAGTCTGAAGAAGAGGAGGCTGAGGGGAGACCTTATTGCTGTCTACAGCTACCTGAAAGGAGGCTGCAGAGAGGTGGGGGGTTGGTCGCTTCTCACAAGTAACAAGTCAGTAACACAGGAGGAAATGGCCTCAGGTTGCACCAGGGGAAGTTTAGGCTGGACAGGAGGAAAAACTCCTTCATAGAAAGGGTCACCAGGCCTTGGAAGAGGCTGCCCAGGAAGAGAGTTGAATTGCCATCCCTGGATGTGTCTCAAAGTTGCGTAGATCTGGAGTTTAGGGACAGGGTTTAGTGGGACGGTTGGGACTATGACAGTCAGTAAAGGAAAATAGCAGCTTCCCTGAGTGTGTAATTTTAGAGACTTCTTAAATCAGCCCCTCTCCTGCTTTCTTGTCTCATTTTTACACTTGTGTATTTGCTGATTGTTAAATGCACAGAGAATGTCTATCTTCAGAAGTATCATGTTAGTAACAGGGCAGGGAAACCTGGTGTTTGCATTGTGTCTTCCCTCGTATGTTTTAGGATACAGGCCCTGAAGACTTTGAAGGGGATTGGAGTAGATGATCTTTCGAGGTCCCTTCCAATCCCTAATGATTCTATGAAGTGAAAACAGAACATAATAGGCTGCAATAATGTCTCTCTCAACCTCCTTTTTTTGTCCTCAGTATTAAAACCTTCCTGATCTTTAAGTCGGGTCCAGCAGTTTTAAGATTGCTCCTGCTCACATGGTGTTTGGGCTGTATTTGTTTTGCTGTGCAGCTTTTGGGGAGAAGAGATGACATTGTGATGTGATATCATGTCCTGTTTTGTAGGTGACTCAGATGACATTCCAGAGCATAACGAATTCCTTTTTCCAGAATATGAAATTCTGATAGAACCTGAGGAACCAGAATCTCCCTCTGACAGTAGCATAGATCCTAATGGTGAACAAGGAGCTGTAGATACATCAAAGGACCCAAAAGAACAAGAGGAACTCAGAGCCACAGGCAGCACAGGTAGGAAGTAAGAGGTTGTCTTTAATTCTTCCTAACAAAACCAGTATCACATCTTTAAAGTCTAAAATACTGTGATTTTGAAATGTTCACTGTAAATCAGTGGAGACAGAAAGCTGAATGTGCAGTCGTTTGTGAAGTATTTTTGCAGACATCCTGTAATATAAATTGCTTTTAGGAGAAAGACTTACTAAGGCCCATCCCCATGAGCTGTTGAAGCAGCTGTTGCTGAGTTGAAGCTGCAGGTAGGTGGGAGTGACACTGTCCCCTGTGTGCTTCCTGCAGGTAAGGGGACACCTTCAAAGTGAGAAAAACAGGACTGGGCACCGGCTGCTGCAATTAGGAGGTTGAGTTAGATGGTCTTGGCGTGACTTGGTTTGCTTTGTCTTAATTTATGGAAGATACTTAACAAAATCCCTTTGTGCTAAAAGAAAGTTGTTCTGAGCTGTTTTAACTGACCCTGAATTAAGAGTTGAAGTGAAGGCTCCTTCCCTTCCAGCCCTCCAAACTGTTGATGTGCTTGACCACACCAACTTTGCATATTCCCAGAGTGGAGAACTTGTGGTGTTGCAGGGGAGGACTGCTGGGACCCCTGCTGTCCCTGCAAGTGGTCTAAGGCTACTTCAAGACTGGTGCCCCATGTTTCTGTGCGTGTTGGAGTGCAACAGACTCTGCAGTGCTAGAAACTGAAGTCTGGCACATGCATGGGTGGCCTTTTCCAGGTGTCCCATTCTGCTCAGCAGTACGTGCTGGAACCATAAACTTGGGTGGATTAATTCTCCCTGTTTCCAGCTTTCCAGTACTAACATCTGTGTTCAAAATCGAACAAAATCTAGTAAATGCATCTGTGTGTGACTGGATCTTCATCTGTCACAAAAAGAAAACAAGTCTTTTATCAAAGTGATTTATGCAGAGATGGATTTTGAAGAGAAAAATGCATGTAGGGGGGAAATGCTGGTGTTTGGTTTTTGCTGTCTTGCATTATTCTGTAACCTTTGGGATTTTTTTCTTGCTTAGGTGAAGCATTTCAATCCCTAGATGAAGAGACATTGGAAGCAATGGCAAAACATGAGACTAAAGACGACAAGATCTTCCAGATGTTTAAAGAACGAGTAGCTGCTGAACCAGAGCAGGTCAGAGGCAGGGCAGCCTTAGGCCTTGCAGGTTCTGGTGCAGCAGGATGCTGCACCTGCAAAACGTTTCTCTGCCTGTTGTACCTATGGTTCAAAACAAGGATGGTGGTGCTCCTCATCCTACACCCACCTTAACCAACATACCCTGGTCTTCTTTCTGTGGGGAACTTAAGAATTTAGCACCTGCTCATCTATCTCTGACAGAAATTGGTCAGCATGAGAAGGCACAGGGGTGTTGAATCCAACTGGTTCCAACCAAAGGAGGTGGTGAACCACTGGACACTTCTCCAGCCTTTAGCCCTCTTGATTTTCCTTCTTAGCAGAACCAAAACTGAAAAGGAGTTGTCACTGTCATGGGTGGGGGAAGTTGATTTGGCCTTTTTAAGGCTGAAGAAATTAGATCAGAGATGGCTTTAAAATTTCAAGTATCTAGGACAGGAATCTCCCCTGGTCCTGTTTAGTGCTAACAGGAAGCTAAAAAAGCCACATTGTCAAACAAAATCGTGGCTCCTGGTTCCATTCAGAGGAAACTCGAGGCCAAAATCATGAAACTGGTGGAGGAAGAATTTCTCTCCATGTTTTACCTGGTAGCTGAGGGGTGAAGGTGCACACCCAGAAAGTAGGAGACACCATCATCCGCCTCTGACCATCCCCATACTGGGCCATCTGGTGATAAAGCCTGATCTGCTGTATAAATATTGAAACAGTAACAGAACAACAAAGGATGTGAGTGGCTTAAAAAAAAACCTGCCTGGGTGTCACGACAGACCCCTTGTGTTCCTGACTTTTCTGGGTGCTAATTGTCAGTCTGCTCTTCCTCTGTCTCAAGGCTATAAAATACATGACTGAGCATTTCTGGGTCCCCTAATTAGAGAAACACAAATCATTGCAGTTTATCATTGGATCACTGAAAGAATGCTGTAGGAGTGCTTCCATCATTCTGATAGTTCAGAAAACTTCTAAATAAGACAGGTTCTGTGTTGGCAACTGATAAGCTTTGCCGTAGTGTAGACTTTGACTTAAAGGACCTTTTCCTGCACCATCTTACAGCTTTATCTGTGTGTCTGTAAATATCTGTGTGTCTTGGTACCAAGGTGAGCAGACAGTCCTATGAAATTAAATGTCTCTATTTCAGATTATCAGATACTGCAGAGGAGGAGGAGGCCCAGTCTGGGTATCAGGTGAAAATATTCCTGAAGAAAAAGATATCCCAAATTGCTCATGTGGTGCCAAAAGGATTTTTGAATTCCAGGTATGAAAAATCATTAGAAGATAATGTAGGTCATGTAGCTCAGACTGAAGCCCTTACAATTAATTCCCATCAGATAATTTGCACTGGGTAGGAAATGGCACCTTGTGAGTACAGAACCATCTCCTCAGTAACGGGGAGCCTGGTGTTGTGTGTCTTAGAAGAAAAAGCTGATGTGGTGTGAGATGTACATGGTAGAGCTGTAGAATTTGGAATGCCAGAAGCACATGTGGTGGATACCCTCAGTGTCACACAAAGGTAGAAAGTGGTTATGAAGGTAATTTCCAGTAGAAGGAGGCTGCCTTATCAGGCAACACTTAGTCAGGTAAAAATTCTACAGATAAGAGTAGGACCCACCTGTGCATCTGCCTCAGTGCTTTGGGAAGTCCAGATTCATTTGAGCTGATGCCTAACTTCATAGCTTTGACTGGGATTTTGATGTGAGACAACAGAAATGAAGGCAGGACCCTTCTTTGGGAAGAAGAGACAAAGGGCAGAGTAGAGCTGTGGCCTGGTTCTAATCCTCTGTTTTTCCCTTGAAGATTATGCCACAGCTCCTGAATCACCTCCAGGTTGACAGCTTTGGAGAGAGCATCGACTGGGGAACACTGGTGGTGTACACCTGTGCTGACAGTTGTGGTGGGGGAGATAAATACCTGGAGGAGTTCATATGGAAACAAGACTTCTCAGCAGGCTCTATTTAACTTCCCATCAGGCTACTACGTTGAGTCATCTGAAGAGACACTTGTGTGTTTTCAGTGTCTCTGCAGACAGGTAACTGACCTCAAGCTACTGCTAACAGTAATGCTGGGTCTTGTAAGTGATGGAGCTACTCAGAGTAGACCTTGGTGGCCTCCCTCCTGTGCTTAACAGGAGCTTCTTCTACAATCTGGTAGGGAAGCCACATGCATTTGTTCAGTGAATATCACTGAAGACCTCAGTCCTGAATGTTTAAATAAAGATTAAATACTTTTAGATTGGTGTAAGTTATCTCTTGTTGGTGACTGAACTTCAAGAGCTTGTCTGCCAGGGTTTTGTGTTTCTCAAGAATTCACATCAGTTGACAAAGGGAAGCAGGCAGCTGTAAGATCACTGGGGTGCTTACGCTCAGGAGGCAGACAGAACTGATAGCTAAGACAAAGCTGCAGAGCCTTTCACTCTGGAACTTGAACCTTCTCTTCCTCAGTAGGTACCTGAGTCTAACTTTAACTTGACAGTTTATGTTCTGATTGAGTGGTTACTCAAGATAAAATGCACAACATTAAATGCTTTTCTGATATTAAAACTATTAAGAGAGTTAAACTATTTCCACCTTTTTTGGGTGCCTGTCTCAGTATAAGGTTTACTTCAGTTATGTGTTCCTTGTTCCTGCTCAAACCAGTCATGTCTGCTTACCAGGGATTCTGAAGATGGTTTTATGAGAGCCCCAGGCCTATGACTGAGGTTTTTGGAACCAGTTTATAAGTTGGAAGTACTTGAATGCTTTATGTAGAAGCTCTTCTGTCATCATAGAACATAATTTCCTAAAAGGTTAGTTTTAAACCTCAGTATGTGTCATAGAACCACAAACAGGACCTTAAGTCACTGTGGCACAGCTTGACTAACGTTACTGAAAGCCACCCCACAGTTACTGAAGGCTTCCTGTCTCTGGGCAGAGTGAACTTTGCAGGTGAGTTAGTGATAGTTCCTGGTCCTGCAAAGGCATGGATGTTTGGGTATCTTCAACTACTGTAGGCAGAGCTACATTACTGAACAGCAGCTTTCTGATAAAGATCCATGAAACCAAATCCTTACACCACCTGTAGAAACACCAGTGTATGTGGGGAGTAGACAAGACTAAGGAGTAAGACCACTTAGGATTTGCAAACAGCAAAGCCAGCCAAACTGTTTTATCTGGAATGAAACACCAGCTTTGCAAATAAAGAGACCACTGGGTTAGTTTTAGATAAAAGCTGTTTGAAAGAATGTGCAAGTCATAGACAAGAGGTTACTAGTGCTGGAGATTCACTGGAGAGAAAAAGAAGTTTATTTTTAGTTCTCAGCCCATTAAGCTTCAAGCACAGTTCAAAGGGAAGATTATGTACACACTGAATCTAGTCAGGAGGGCTTTGACATTTTACAGGAACACTAATATAGTGAGACTGTAAGAATAGATAAAATACAAAAAAGTAGTAATTTAAAGAAATTCTAGCAGCTAAGAGGGGTTCTTTTGTTCCAATTCAGTCAAGACTTCATAGGATCATAGGATGTTAGGGGTTGGAAGGGACCCAAGAGATCATCGAGTCCAACCCCCCTGCCAGAGCAGGACAAAACTATCTAACACAGATCACAGAGGAACGCATCCAGGCGGGCCTTGAAAGTCCCCAGAGAAGGAGACTCCACGACCTCCCTGGGGAGTCTGTTCCAGTGCTCCATGACCCTCACAGTAAAGAAGTTCCCCCTTGTGTTGAGGCAGAACCTCCTCTCTCTTGCACATTGAGGCAGCACCAACTTCTTTAACCAGCCATCTCCTCTACTTTAATTTACTGGAAATAATGAAGCTTGATGTTGCCAAGGCTCTGACTACTGGTAAATAAGCCAGAGCTTTTCCCAAGTCACTTACAGTAGTGCAGGTGCTATGCAAAAATTGGAGATGAAATAATAAAAAAGGAAGTTTTCAATTATTCCACTCTAGCAGCTGGGCAATTTTAAAATTTGTTAAGACAGTTCCTGTAGTTGTATAAACAGGGTTTGCTGTACACGTGGAGCTCAAGGAGGAAAGAGAAGGCAGGGATATATTATATATGTATGTACAATGAGCCATTTTCATTAATAAATTTATTCTGTCTTGCTTAATACTGGAAAGAGGGAATGTGTGTGGCACCAAAGAAATTGAAAAAATTTGCAAGCTCAAGTTTTGAAAATGATAAAAACCATAGTTATACGGAAGTGAGTTAGAACATATACACATGGCAGCTGAAGTGGTTTATACACCGAGTGACACTGTTGTGTTTGCCTTTAAACCAACTTACAGGTTTACTATTAGTAGAACTGACATTAAAACTATTTAAAAGCTAGAATATAAATAAAACTTGGAGGGACTGCTCCAGGAACAGCCCAGTAAAGCAACTCACAGTAACTCAGTAGACATTATCAAGAATACAGTTCCCCTTGAGCATCAGGGAAGTAGGCACTAACTGGGAAACAGTCCAAGTCCTGGTGCTGCAATGTCACTGGAAGTCCATCTCTCGTTACTGCTGTGCCGTACGCGATGCCTTTCAAAATATACCCCTGATTCCTGTGAAAGCTGTAGAAACTGTTACGTTGTCTTCCTGAATCCCTTTAAAATAGGATAGATGTTTTCAAATGCTTCGTAGATTTCCGCTCGTACTTTAGCGCCTAGGAGAAGAGAAGGCATCGAGTTAGTTTCCACCTTTGGCCAAATAGTTCATTTTAGCTGTTTATTTGGATGTGGCACTATACAAAAGTCATGCACGTGCATCAGTCCCTAGTTTTACTGCTTTAATACCTGTTTCACACAGAGCACACATTGCCAACCTTCTTGCTGTTTGGCTGGCATCTCTGCTCACGCTATACTTTGTTGTTCCACATGTAATTTCTCCAGAAGACCCTAACTGGGGTCTCCCATAAGATGATGTTTCTGCACAGAGGCCTAACGGGTAGAGGCCTGGCCACTGCAGGGACACGTATCTTTTGTCAGGTTTGTGTCTTCATAGTAAGACTCAGCACAAGGGGAAGAGAAAGGCTGTAGGTGGAGTGCCTGAGGTTGAGGACATTTTCCCACTGGAAATCTGTGTATCTCCCCTTCTTTGGCCACTCTATCAGAGAATAATGGCAGTAGCAACCAGCCAAGCTGTCCAAGAACTGTTCTCTCAGTCACACAAACGCTGCACACAGGATTTTGCCAGAAACATTACCAGCACTTCTACACCTTTTGGCCACCTGCACACTGGATTAGGGCTTTACTTCTGTGGATGTAGGCAAGCATGTTACTTGCTCTGTGAGCTGGCATCCACACAACGCTAGTCCCTGTTTGTGCTCAGCGCTGTAATCTCTAAAGGAAAGCACCTAGCAGCTTACATATCTCCAGTATCACTGTGTTCTCTGTTAACAGTCTAAACTTCAGCTGTTTTTGTCTTCACTTACCAGTTAAAACCACTTTCCCAGAAACAAAAATAAGCAGAACAATTCTGGGTTTGATCATTCTGTAGATCAATCCAGGAAACAATTCTGGCTCATAGCTGTAAGAAGAGAGAGGGACAGTGTTTAAACTTGCTGGCAGACATGTTCCAGTCATTAATCTGCAGTGCTGCAGGAAATGGGCAGAGCAGGTTTTGACTTCTCTGAAAATTGGAGTGTAGCAGGGAAGATCATTTTGATGGACTGATACTGGGCAACCTCAGTTATACCATAGGCAGAGCAGCAACAGAAACAAAGCTGCAGGTTTCCCTCTGATGCAAGACAATCATCTAAAGAGATGTGACCAAGCAATTCACTGCAAGAATGAGAAACACAGGCAAACCTTTCTTACCTGCTGAACTGCTGGTGTGTGAGTACCAGTCCTTCTAATCTGATGGGAAATTTCACATCGCAGCTGCCCACCATGTTCTGAATTTTAAAATCCAAAAATTTTGCAGGAAAACCCAATTTCTGAACAACTCTTGCGTACTTCCTTGCTGCCAGTCTGGACTGCTCCTCACTGAAGTGAGACAAGGAGATCTGTATTATTTCATCAGTATAACTTGAAGCAAATAGCATTAAACCACAAATATTTAACTGAGAAAATAAAGCTCTGTGTTGAGGAGGAAGGGAAGGTCAGATGCAAAGTTTTTACATCCAAAATTAACAACCAGCACTAGTTTTCATGCTAATTTTGGCACTAGGATCCTGAATATCATTGATGTTGTACTCACTGTTCATGAGGCAAAACCCAGTAAATTATAAACCCACATATTTCACACTCTTAACATACAAGTCCTCTATTGAGACAGGAAAACCGATACTTAATATTTGAGCAACAACTACTGCTAGAAAAATGCATATTTCTATAAAAATCTGTCAAGTGCCAAAATCCTCTGTGTGATTCCTCCCAGGCATTCAGCCCGGGGTTTAACACGACAGCCCAGCCTCACAGCTTGAGTGTTGTGAACAGGTGAGGATCTAGTTGCTCTTAAGCAGAGTAAGAATTTGAACTTCAAACAGTTTGAATTTCAGAGAAAGTGTTTCCTGTACAGTTCTTCCAATTCGTGTCTGCTCATGAGCTTATTCCTTCCGGATTCCTAAGCGATTTCTTCAGAGCAGAACTTCTCTCCTGCCCATTGGAGTTAAGCTTATGCTTAGTTTTCAATTTTTATGCTTCAATGATCATGTAAGAACAGATCAGACTACAGGGACCAGAGACTTAGAGCCCTGAGCCTGCTGATGAATGCAACTATTCAAATATTAAATCACTACTCAAATATTAAATCACTCTTCCTCTGCCACCACCCCTTCAGTTTAAGCAATTCCTACAGTCACGTACTTTAATTACAAAATAACTTCAAAGTGATAAAGTGAGTACAACAATCTCTGCAAATTAGTTTATCAGACTATGAAAGAACTTCAGAAACACAACTACCATTTCCCCTTCTGTAGGGAACTTCTTTCAGTCATAAAAGGGCATTTTATGTGGACTTGTGTATCAACCTATTTGAAATCCTCAGGAAGAAAGCTTAGTTAAACCTGCACAACTTTCTTCAGCATAGACAGTGTCACATACAAACAACAGAACTTGTAAAGCATCAGGGTACCATGGAAAAGACAGCCTGAACAAGGTCACTTGTAATGCCTGCCCATACCTTTTGGCTCCTGTGCACACCATTTTTCCAGAGCTGAATATAAGCGCAGTAGTACGCGGTTCTCTGATTCTCATAATAACAGCAGCAAAACGCTGAAATGTGAGCGTTGACAGTTACTGACTGGTTGCTGTACCTGTTACACCACAGCTACAAAAGTGCATGCTTTTAAGTAGCAAAGAAACACTAAGTTCAAACACACTTATTCCTCAGAATGTGCTTGACAGGCCTATCTTGTAAGTACCTTCAACCACATGCACACACAGAGTTCGAGTCAGACAGGAAGAACCATTACAGTTGCATCCCTATTTTGCTAAGCTTTTCTCTCATTCCTGTATAGGCAACATGAAATAAAACTAACCCAACAACACAGCAATAGAGACAAAAATAAATACAAATCATTTCCTCCATGTCTTTAAATTCTATAAGCAGGATGGAAATTTTATCTGTTTCTGTGTCTCAACAATTGGACAGGGTTGGGTTATGAGCAAACAGAACAGCTGGAGATCAAAGTTCTGTGTAAACAGAGGTCACCTCAACTACCAGAGTCAAATGCAGCAGCCCAGTTACTTCTAGCTTTTCATTACAAGTACTGCAATATCTCTGCTTGATTTCCAAATACTCTCTAATTTTTTAAGCCAGAGATCCTGCAAACTGATGTGTCCTTCCACACAAACCCCTGCTTGCTTGTTCTAATTTGGAGCAGCTCACCATGCAGCCCCCAGAACTGTTGTGCTGACATAACCAAGGTGGTAGCGTGGGGTAACTAACAGCACACTTGCCAAAACACTGCTTAAAGAGAGCCAAACCAATGTGTTTGATAGATGAACACACTTACTAAATGTCAGGAGTGTGTTACATAATTCTCCTTTCTCTCTGCTGTGGAAGACAGCATTTGTTATTGATAATTCTAGCCTACAAATTTTACACGGCCACCTACCGCCACGCCAGGAATTAGGCTTAAGTTTTGCTGCACCTACTCACACACAATTATGTAACAGCATCACTGATACAAACCCACAGTAAGAGTTATTTACCATGTACACATCACCTGCGTGTGTGCTTTCACTTCTGAGAACAGAGCTCATGAGAGCTCCAGCAAAATCCCAAATATTAAAAAAAAACCCCCAAACTCCTGACCCTAGGAAAGGTGGAGCCTTCCCCAGGTAAGTCAACACTCCAACACAACTAAACTGTTAATGGAAACAGAGTCCAACTAGCATGGCTGCAAAAGATAACATTTCCAAGAGGAGCCATCCAAAAGGAGAAACAAATGAGGCAACATAATTTTCTCAGTTCAATGCCCCAGATCCACTGCTGTTGAAACTTTACTGAGCCAAAAGCACTCTCCTCAAGCTTAACAGAAACAGGAGACAGTTCAGAAGGTGACATGCAAAAAACTACATTTCTTTTGCTGTTCCACCAAACTTAGCCATCAGGAGTAAGGAGATGGCAGGAGTACTTGTGGGACAGCATGAAGAAAGCTCAGAGGGGAAGCAAGCCTTAAAAAAAAAAATAAAATGGAGTGACTGCATTGTGACCTCAAAAATTCCAGGGGAGCAGCCAGGTGGAGGGAGCCACAGCATATACAGAACAGCTGAGGCTCTGCCAGAGCCCAGGAGTTGAATTTTCCCTTCATCTTTGTTGGGAGATAAGGGAACAAGACTTCATATCAGATATTTCACAGCAATATGAAAAAGGAACCTTCCAGTGCTAACAAACATGCCCTCATGAATAGTGGCAGAGGCCAGCCCTACAACAAACAGCTTGGACAGTGTATTGAGCTGCTGCTTGGGTCTTCCTAAACATTCTTCCTAAATCCGGGGTAAAACACAGCTACATCAGTATAAAAATGCCTTTTCCTAATTAATATAAACTTAAACTGATCTGTCTAAAGAATTATCTTTTAACTAGAGTATAAAACTGCATCTATAGCAGGAAGGCTTCTCAGTCTGTTAGAGCAAACTACACCCACCACCTGTGCCTCTGACAAACCCATTATAGGATGAACTCTAATCCATTTCTCTTACCTTAGGATTATATTCAGCATTTCGGGCACGAAGTGCAATGGTTTTTAGGTCAAGTTTGCAACCAAGATTAACCGTAGACACAATATTCCTGAAGACAGTTCAAAGAAAAGGGTTAAAAAGACAATAAAGAATTCATGCATCTTCCTAATTTTTAACCAAGCTTGATTAACTTATTCTCTTTTTCAATTTGTTTCTTCTTTGATTTGTTTGAATGACATCCTTCCTACTGACACGAGCACTAAGCAGTGTTTTGGCTAAGCACCACCTTTTGTAGGGCAGTGCCTCCTAAGGAGCAATCAGCAGTCATGCCTTATCTGCCAGCCATTATGAAAAGTGTTTCATGAGAATAAACTCTATTCTAGTTCAGCAGGAAAAATTTGTGATCCAGAGAGCCCCCACCACAACCAGGGAAGCTGCTGGAAACACAATCACAATTTAAAGAGGTTCAGGTACCACCAGAAATTTTCCCTGGTAAGCCCTTGAAGGAGGAAGAAGAGGTCCTGGGCTAAGTGGGAATGACCCACAAGGTAAACCTGTTGCCAGGCAATAGGATAGCAGACCTCCAGAAAGTTTGAGACACATTCCTACATGCAAGTGAAAGCTTGTTTTCTGGGAAACACCTGAAATCTGAAAGTCCTCAGTGGGGAAAAAAAAAAAGAAATATGAGGAGCTACTCTTTCAGTGCAAAATTGACATGATCAACCATTTCTCTGGCATTCTGTAAACATAGAACTAGTTCTAGGTTTTTCTCCCTTATTACAAACTCAGCTGTAGCCATGAACTAGAAAAGGGAACACAGAACACTAAGTCCAGCTCTAGCTCCTACATGATCAACTAGTTTATTTCACTCTAGCCTTCTAATTCCCTTTGAGCTGTGAGAGTTCCCACATCCTGCTCTAACACCTCATGCAGTTCCAGTCAGAGAAGTGGAGCTATTTGAGAAGAGCTACTATGCTGTGAACAGGTCACAAGCATTCAAACAATTACAAATATGAATGGGTTTCCAGGCATAAACGTTTTGAAATACCAGACTACCAACCCAAACCATTTACTAGCTAAAACATTAACTCCTAATAGGCACAGAGCTAATAATCACAACGGAGCTGAAGGGATGTTATCACAGAATCACACGACATCCCCTGTGCTCTAAAGATGCATGGTTGACAAACCATCGAGAAACTGTTTATACTATGAAATGGTTCAGTGACAAAGCTAAGCCCAAAGTAAAAGCAAAAATTTCACAAGCCCTCCCTTCCCATCAAAACGCAGTACCCAGCCCCTGACGTGGCTTTGGTCCTCAGTCTTAAAAGAAATAGCCAAGGACAGGCGTGCCACACTAACGCATGGGACACTCACTGCAGCTGTGGCACTATCCCAGAGCTCTCAGATGCTGGTGTTGCAGGAGTTATTGGAGTCATCGGAGTCATCGGAGAGGGGTACAGAGGTGTGGTTCCTGGTAAAGGGGCTGTGGTAAGAGTCTGTGAGTGGAAGAGCTGGGGAGTTTGACCTGATGTTCCCTGTGTTGCTTGCTGTGATGTGGATTGCTGCGCTGCTTGTTGCTGCTGCTGCTGTCGTTGCTGCTCTTCTAGAATGGACAGACTGTTGGTGCTCTGGACAGGCTGCGGTGTCAGTCCTGTGCCGTACGGCATCATTGGGCTAAAAATTGGAATGCCCGGCGTCATTGCACCCTGCAGAAGACATGGATTCTGTTGTGGTTTTAAGATAAAAAGTTTTCAAGAAGAGTCTAAAAGTGAAACAACCTAAGTTGATGACACCAAACCTGAGGCATGTAGCAGTAACTTGCTAAAAACAGGAAGCCCTTGGAAAAGCAGTTCTTCCACAGAATAAAACATTCTCTCTCCTGCCAGTGATGCAGACACAGATCTCCTACTACCTTGGCAAGCATGTCTGCCTCAACACTGACCCACAGTTTCACTTGCAATTGTTTGAACAAAGATTCATTAAAGGACAAGCACCAAAAGGGCGTTATTTTCAACTTGTCAGTCATGTTTCAACTTCAAGGATTGCATCTTTCTAACACCTCTGGGTACACAAACAGCTAGGTTTAAAATCCTGCTTTATACCAGTATTACTCAATAGCCAGCAGAATTTTTCAGATCTGCAAAGAGAAAAGCTGAAATCACATGCAAGAAAGACAAAACATGTTCATAAAGAAATTCAGATCGCAGCTTCAAATCAAACTTTTTACCTGAGGGGATGCTAAGCCTTGAGCATAGGGTGGCAAGCTGTTGTTCTGATCCATTATTCCAGTTCTTTCTTTGGTGAGGCCAGAAGTAATTCTTCCAATGAATTTGATTTAGCTTAAAATCCTAGAAGGCTTTTAACCCTTTAAAACATTCCAGCAGAGTAGCTTTTTAAGCCAAATTGAAAGCAAACCATCAGCTCCAGTGAAATGTGAGTTAAGAGTCTAAAACACTAGTAAAAGCCTGAAAAGATAAAAAGTAGTATCTTGAGAACACAAAAATCAAAAGCAAACCAATCAGCTACTGAGTTAGGTAAGAGACACTCACATACAAGAACACTCACAGATACGTGCACACACACAGACCATAAAAACAACCTTTTTCAGGCATGCTCTACAGATGCTATGCAGTATGCCTCTGCTGCAGCCCCTGGTGGGTAACCTCTGGCTAACCAAACCCTCCTGAACAAACAGCTCGAGCCTTTAAATGCTCCTTTCTGCTCCAAGCTGTGATTTAGCTGTATAAGCTAAATCACTGTGGTTTGTTTTAGAATTTCATTCCCCCAACTACTAACCAACGAGCTTACAGACACACTGCTTGCAAATCGCTTCCTGGCAATTTTTAAGGCTTCCAAAAAGTTCTTTCTTCTATAGAAAAGCACTGCTGGCCAAATTAGAACTAGGAAACCCTCTTCCATCCACTTTCATACAACAAAACACTAACAGATTTCACACACTGCTGACATGTGCTTCATGAGAAGAAATACATGAAAGCTAATTTAATGTGAAAACCAGTTTCAGGCACCCAAATGAAATGTACGAATTATTTTTTCAGCTATACCTCTGTTGCTCTGTTACAGAAATAACGTAAGTGGAGAATTTAAATGTTCCATCTTTGAGATGGGATTTTTACAAAGGACTGTAGTGATAAGACAAAGGGGAATGATTTCAAGCTAAAAGAGGGTAGACTTCAATTAGATCTTTGGAATTCCTCACTATGATGCTGTGGAGGCAGTGGAACAGGTTGTCCAGGGAAGGTTGTGGATGCTCCATTCCTGGAAGTGCTCAAGGCCAGGTTGGATGGGGCTTTGAACAACCTACTCTGGTGAGAGACATCCCTGCCCATGGTAGAGGGTTGGAACTACATGATCTTTGAGGTCTGTCAGATGGTAACAACAGGTGGAATGGCTCAAACACAATAAGCAGTCCAAGTAGGAAGCCCTGCACCTCACAAAGAAGTAAATGCTGTGCAATAGGAGCAGAACACGCAGGCCTTGAGACACTGCCATTCTACATACAAAACTATGCCTGTGTGGCAGAAACATGTTGAGTTGCCATCTCTCTAGAATTTACTCACTGCTGTTTTGTCTAAGTCACCATGAAAGTGTCTCCCATGTCACTGGGGTTAAAGAAAAGAAAAAGGAATGAGCACTGCTGGGGTGATCACCAGCTCCTCTAGCCTTCAACCATGGCATTTCAACCATGCCAAGAGACTAACAATGGGACTGACAGAGACACCAAAAATCTGTTAAGCTGAGGAAGAGAAGAGGAATCAATCACCTATCATCACCAGTGATTGATAAGACAGCCTGAGAAACCAAAGAGTTTTCCAGAGATCTGTGGAGCCAAGGAACAAGGGGGAGGCTGTTGCCTGGCAGGCACTGCTGCAGCCTGGAGTGGTGATCTAACTTTTTATCTGTTTTCTCTCTTTTCTTCTTTTGTGCTCTGAGTTTGGCATTTGGTAACTTTATTGATTTCTGTATTCTCCGAGTCCGGCATCTGGTAACTTTAGTAAACTTGATTTCTGAGCGGGCCAATGGTGGAAGTCTCCTTAATTTAACCCAAGTGAATCCATGAATCTGAGTCACTCCCTTCTCTGATTAATCTGGATGTGACATGATCCTTTCCAACCTAAGCCATTGTATGACTCTATGACATCACAAACTTTCCCACTAATCACAGCTTTTTAAACTAGATACTTATTACTCAAATATATTAGGTAATTTTTAGGCCAGAGGTAGATAATCTCAAAATCTGAGGGAAGCCTATTCAGCCTTTTTTAAGGTGTAATGGTATTAATATTCCTCCTGCAGCTGAAAAGGGATGCTCTTTTTCATCATGACCACAAGATATTATGACCTTTACCCTCATCAAAGGTCTCAAACAGAGTTCAGGTTTAATGCCCTGGAGAACACGGGAAGATATGAAGGCTGAATATTTCCCTAGAAAAAACAGAAGGCAGATCCTCGAGAGCCCAGAGGTTCAGTAATCAGTCTAGGTACCAGGCTTGCCAGAGCCCGCAGTGGGAACACCACCCACACAGGGGTCCATCTTGCCACCATCTAACCGCAGCTTCTCGCATCTCCACTGCAAGCGCTGGGGAACACAGTCCAGAGAGAACAGACGCCCCGGAGAAGGCCCCAACTTCATCACCCCTCCCACCCAGGAGTCCCCTTTCAGCACCCCTCTCCTCACTCGCACACCGCAGCTGGGTAATGGCCACGTCCTGCACGAGTCGACTCCTCACGCCCAGCGGCCGCCTAGACACCAGCGGCGGCCGCCTAGACACCAGCGGCTGCCGCTCGCCCCCAAGAGCTGGCCCCCCTCCACCTCGGCTCGAACGGGCCCCTGTGGCGAGACGCAGGGTGAGCTGGGCCCCGCGCAACGCCCCCACCCTCCAGGCCTGGCCCGCGCCACGGCGGCCCCGCTAACACTCGTACTCGCCGCCCCAAGCCCCACCGGGCCGCGTGACCCCGGGGGATAGTGGGAAGAGGCGGCCGGAGGTGGTCGGTACCTGCCGCCGCTGCCACCGCCTCTGCACTGCGCCCGCCGGAGCCGAACTGCGCTCCGCGCCCGCGCGCCTCTACAACGTCACTTCCTCCGAGCGCCTCCAGCACCGCCCCCGCTGCCATCTTAAGTGAGGGCGAGGTTGGGGCCTACTCTCGGCGGATACAGGTGCAGCGATAGCGGCTCTTTGGGTTGGAAGGGACGTCAGAGATCATCTAGTTCCAACCCCTTGCCGTGGGCCGGGACACCTCTCACCAGGTTGTCCAGAGCCCAATCCAACGTGGCCTTGGACACTTCCAGAGATGAGCAGCCACAACGTTCCTGGGCAACCTGTTCCAGTGCCCCATCACCCTTACAGGGAAGAATTTCTTCCAAAGATCTAATGTTAATGTACTGTCTTTCACTTTGAAGTTATTACCCTTTATCCTATCACTACACCCCCTGATAAAACGCCACAGTATCATGAAATGGTGAGGGTTGTGTGGGACTGCTGGAGAAGATCCAGTCCAAACCCTTGTACAGGGCAGGAACACCTAGAGAATATCCCAGACAAACATACCCAGGTGGGTTTGGAATGTCTGCGCAGACTACACAATCTCTTTCACCGTCACTGTAAAACAGTCCCATCTTTCTGGCAGGCCTCTTTAAATACTGACAGGCCATTTGCTATAATGGGGCTTTTCCCAGGCTGAACAACCCCAAATCCCTCAGCCTCTCTTCACAGGGAAGGTGCTCGAGGTTCCTTTTCCAGAATAGATGGATACTCTTCTCCTCCACAAGACCACCTGTATTCCCTACACCTCCATACTCCTCCATCCATCTCCCTTGGCATCTCTTTATGCTCTACACCAGCCCTTCCCACTTGTTTGTCCTTGTATCACCCGGCACCGTACCTCATGACTCTGTGTGCTGCCTGACCCTCATTCTTCTGATGTTTCTCAAGCTGGTCCCCCCTTATCCAGAGCAGGAGCTGCCCTGCTCCTTTCCCGTCTCCCCAAACAGGGGCTTTCTGATCCCGTCACCACAGCAACCATCCCCTGCACCGGTCACTAAGCAGACAAGGGCAGCCGGTAATGGGCCTGGGGGGGGACGGGCGTATACTGTGAGCCCGGGGAGAACCCAAGGAGAGCCCATGGAGGACTGAGAGTCCTCCAGAGCAGACGAGAGGAGGCGCCGCTGCCCTCCCTAGAGCGGCCGACCTACACTTCTGGTTCCGGGGCCGCCATTTTGCCGTGAGACAGCAGCGGGCAGGGCTTCGGGGCGATGTTGTCCACCGCTGCCTACACCGACTCTAGGCCGGAGAGGAGCGACGAGCTGGGCGCTCCCGCACAGCACCGCTTCTCGCCCTACACCTTCAATGGGGGGTAAGGCGGGCTGGGGCCCTGGGCACAGCGGCGGGAGGGCTGGGGGTTTCTCACCGTGTTTCCCCCCCGACCCCGGCACTCTGTGAGGTTTAGTCTCGCCTTGCAGAGGTGCTTTGAAGAGACGGGGCAGCAGGGGATGGAGTGGGGCTCGGTCCCTATAGGTGCCGGTGGCTTCTGGCATACTCGGGCTTCCTTGGCTTTTACGGGTCAGTTATAAGCACCTGCGAGGTTGTGTCTTTCTCGTGGCTCAGAAGATTCGCGAGCAGCTTTAAGCTGTAACTAGGTTGAAAGCTGCCTTGTCATAATTGTTCAGAGAGTGGTTTGGGTTGGAAGAGATCATCTACATTCACAACTTCTCTGGGCAGCCTGTGCCTCGCAACTATCAGAGCGAATTAAAACCTAGGTGGTGTTTTACAGACACTTGCTTTAAGTTGGTGGCAGGATACTGTTATTTAGACTTCTTAAATAAAGTTTTGATTCCTTTTGAAAGGATATGTGGTTTTTACTTAATGATAGCATATGTAGTAATCACAACTATTTGTTTGGAAGCAAATAACACAGAATACCAGATGAATAAAATCATGGTAATAAATTAAGTGTCATGATGCCAGTGCTTAGTACTTGGGTGGACAGTTTTCACTTGGAGAGTTAAACTGTTTTAGAAGGGTGAAGCTTTCCTTAGCAGGCATCTAGAACTGCTGGTCTGCTTCTTGCGTTGTATAGAAACTGTTGCACCAAGTTTCCATACAGTTTTTAGCCAGAGAATTATGTACATATATCTGCAGCATATGCAGTGTTTTGCTGCTGTCTGGTCTGGTCATCTGTTGACCAAGAGTACATTTATGCTCAAAGCTGTGGCTGTATACTCTTCTTGAAGGACTGTGTTGGCGATTGCTGGAGAAGACTTCTCTATTGTTGCCTCGGACACACGATTGAGTGAAGGTTATTCAATTCACTGCCGGGACAGTCCAAAATGCTACAAACTGTAAGTCCAGAACTGAAACAGATGAGACATATTTTGTGTTGCTGAGCATGTCACCTGCCTGGAGTGATCTGTTGCGTTACAGAGTTCTCGTAAATATAAAAGGAATAGCAACAGAAGTGGTTTTGGAGTTATGACGGCTCTTACAGCAGTGCAGGATGTAAATGCAGAGGGATTTCTTGTGCATGCTTTTGAAGTTCACTGATAACAGAACTTGTGTTATGATAAAACTGGCTAAGGTAAGCTTTTGCTGGAAAATCTGAAAAACTTAAAGCTGTGGTGACTTGTTCTGCTCTGTCAGGACACTTAGTGTTGGTATACAAGTGCCCAGTGCTGCTGGCTGTACTGTGTCTTTAGTCAGCTATCTGGGTCTTTGGAAATGTGTTTGCTTTAGGAGGGATAAATCTGTCCATGGTGGAACTTCTGATGCTCATTCCTGGAGAGATTGTAGAGGAGGGCACCGAGGCTCGTGAAGGGCCTGGTAAATAAATCTTATGTCCTCATAAGAAATTGAGAGAGTTGGGGTTGTTTAGTTTGAGGAAGAGGAGGCTAAGGGGAGACCTGATTGCTCTCTATAACTGTATGAAAGGACATTGTAGGGATGTTGGTGCTGGTCTCTTCTCACAGGTAACTAGCGACAGAACCAGAGGGAAGGGCTTCAAGCTTCAACAGCCTGGGTTTGGATTAGACATCAGGAAAAAGTTCTTCACAGAGAGAGTGGTCAGGCACTGGAATGGGCTACCCAGCTTGGTGTTTGAGTCACCAGCCCTGGATGTGTTTAAAAGTCCCTTAGATGTAGTGTTGAGGATCTGGTTTAGGAGTGAACTTGTAGGTTAGGGTTGGTGGTTGGACTCGATGATCCCAGGGGTCTTTTCCAACCTGAATGATTCTGTGATGCCATGATTTTTTGCTTACCTTGGCTCACTTAGACAGCATCTCTTGTGTTGTTTAATGTTGTTTGGTGTAGCGGTTTTGGAGTTGGTTTGTTCTTTTTAAATTGATGACACAAGATAATATATAGCTGTGCTCTGTTTCTCCTGGCCAACTCCTTCAAATGTCTTTGATTCTCTGATACTGTCCAAATGGAAATTACTGTGTTGTGGTCTACACACTGTACATGTTGGCTTTGTGTCAGTCTAGAGACAGGCTGAGAGACGTTTTCAGTTTAAACTGGTTTTTGCTTTGTGTTAGTCTGTAAGTGAATATTTGTAGACTTTTGCCAGTTTATAAGAATTTACATTTCAAAACTGTGTTCCTGTAGTTCGTACCCATGAAACGTTTTGAAACTTGGCAGAGGTCTAACCTTCTGCAGAGTATCCCCAGGCAGATGACTTGTACTGGAACAGCAAACCACAGAACACAAATGTTGTATAAGCAGCCTTCACACAGTTGTCTGGTGTCACATCCCGATCTTAAGAAACAGATTCATGGGGTTGAATTAAGGAGATCTACTCCATAGGTCTGCTTGAAAGTAAAAGTTTACTGAAATTACCACATTCTGAGTTCAGAAGGCACAGAAATCACTAGAGTGATGCCCAACTCAGAGGAGAGGAGAGGAAAAGGGAGAAAAGGTAGTTTAGAGGTCAGATCATCACTCTGAACTGCAGGCTCCGCTTTGCTTCTCAGCTCTGCTGATCTCTGGCTGTCTTGTGAGGGGTGAGGTGGTGGTGATAGGTGATCTGCACTTCCCTAGCTTCACAGATCTCTTATCCTGGCTACAGGCTGGGGAGAGCTGATAGTGAAGTCACAGGACACTGTTTGAATCTCTCCCCTTTTATACTTGCTGCCAGGGGTGTTTCCCCCCTCCCACCGCCCCACAGCAGCACGGGGGACCCTATTCCTGAAGTCCCAGACAAAGCAATGGTCACTAAGTTCCTGAGGAATAGTAGCCAACTGTGTTCTCAGGGCTCAGGCATAGTTTTTGCAGATAGGTTGGCAGAGCTTCTGGGCCTGCCCTCTGCAGAGTGCAGGTCTCTCCATTACCCTGCTCACAAATTATTGCAATAGTTTGAGCCATCTCACTTGTTGTTGATCAAAGTCTGACATCTGATGAGACAGAGTAAACCTGGGCTGAGGTAACAAGCCTCCCCATGTCAGACCAGATCCTCTAAGAAGACTGAATGGCAATAGCTAGAGTTAGGGGTGTGTGAAGAGAGAAAGGGTTTATTTTTATCTATCTTGCTGTGGAAGTCCGTGGGTTGAAGAAAGACATCTGTGTGGTCCTGCAGTCCTCTCCAAGTTGCAGGTTGCAGCTACTGTTTATACACACAGTGTCTTTTACTACATCTTAGACAACTGTTTTTGATGGCATTAGAGAAACAGTTAATGTTTTCATAATAATCTGTTGTGTAAGGAAGTGGTATAGCTCTCACTAAACATAAATCACAACAAGGTTTTGTTTTACAGAACAGAACAAACGGTCATTGGATGTGCTGGCTTCCATGGTGACTGCCTTACCCTTACTAAAATCATTGAGGCAAGATTAAAGGTAGCTAACCTTCTTACTCTGTTTAGAAACCTACATTATTAGTATCACACTTGAGACCAATAATGTGATATGTTTTAAATATTACTTTTGCTGTATTTTTCAAGTGTTTGTACCATGCTGTTGAAAGGACAGGCAGGGTAGATTACTCTTATTAAGTGTAACATCACAAATTTAAACAGTGGAAGAGCTGGAGAGGATGGTGTTGATGAAGCAACATGTTTTCTTTGCAGAACTTTGGTGATGTGTTAGTTTTCATCTTGTAAGTAGGCTTTATTTTTGGACCAGTGTGTTGTGACCACAACAATCTCGCTTGGCATCAGACTTTTCTGTAGTGAGGTTACAGAAGCTGTAATTCTGATGGAGTGTACAGTTTGTTGTTTGACTTTCTTCTTGGACGTGCAGATGTACAAGCATTCCAACAACAAGACCATGACTACTGGAGCTATTGCAGCAATGCTCTCTACAATTCTGTATTCGCGACGTTTCTTTCCTTACTACGTTTACAATATCATTGGTGGACTTGATGAAGAAGGTAAGGCTTTAAAGAAAGGGAGAGGCAAAATGTCCTTAGGTGTATAGCTGTCCTCTTACATCTCAAGTGTGCTGATGGAGTAGCAAAGTTTGTGTCCCTGTTCCTAACACCTACCTTTAGGCATTGCAGGTTTCCTAGATTCCACTCTAAGTTGATCTTGCATTTCTGAAGATCTGGAAATTATGTTGTAATTAGCTGATTACAAGTGAACTCTGCTAATGTTGCTGACCTCTCACACTTCAGAGTAGAAAACCATGTAACAGTCTTGTTGGATGTCTTCATTGTTTCTTTAAAGGAGATGTTAGCAGTAAAATAGTGTGTATGTCACTCAAGCCTGTGAGTGTGGTAGAAGTTAATAAATATGAATATTTTATCCCAGGGACTGGTTTCTTCAAAGTAGTTTTCAAGTGTTAACTAACCTCTAGTGAAAACCATGACTTCTACATGGCAGCTGTAGTTTAGGGGATGGCCTTCCAGGATTTACTGGGCTGTTGTCCAAGGCCTTGATTGAGTTACTAAAGTTCTGTCTTGTTTGGCTGTGAGCAGGAGCTCAGAGGTGGCCTTGTTTGGGTAATTTTATCCATGCCCCACAGTTTGTTGTCACCATTGGTCTATACTGCTTTCCCAGTCTTTCTAAGACATGCCTGTGATCAGTGCAATCTGCTCTGCTTAGTGGTGACTCAGGTTATGAGAGTGCTGTAGCAATTGATAACAGAGCAGATGCTTACTGCATGGGCTTCATTTGGATCTCAGTTTGTTCTGAATTAGTTTCTGGATCTCTACAACTTTCTCTGAGCTGTTCAACTACCTATGTTGTGCTGCCATGTGTGCTGGCCAGTTTATTTAATGGAGGGAGTGCAGCCTGTCTTGGACAGAACTGCTGAGCTTGGCCAGGTACTGCCTTTTGACTAGCCTGTCCTCATCAAGCCCTGATGCCTCAGAGCTGTAGTGCTTCTGCATCTCTGATGTTGGCACGAGCTAATAAGCTTTACACGTCCTGGCTGCCTTTTTGCCTAGAGACATCCAGGGGTGCTCTCTGGAGGTAATTCAAGAGCTGTGTAGTTCCAGAATGTTGGCTGAAGTGCTTCTTTGTGCTGGGTATGGAACCAGCAGAGGTCTTTGTGCGGCGCTGTGCTCTAGCACATTCTCCTGCTTGGATTGTTGTGCCTCATCTTGAGTCCTGTGTCCAGTTTTGGACACTACAGTAGAAGAAGAATATTGAGGTGCTGGAGCAGGTCCAGAGAAGGGCAGTGAGGCTAGTGAGAGGTCTGGAAAACAGGCCCTGTGAAGAGTGGCTGAGGGAACTGGAGTTGTTTGATCTAGAGAAGGCTGAGAGGAGACTTTACTGCTTTCTACAACTACCCAAAAGGAGGTGGTTGTGAGGCTGATGCTGATCTCTTCTACCAAATAATGAGTGACAGGATGAGGGGAAATGGCCTCAGGTTGTGTCAGGGAAGGTTTAGATTGGATCTTAGAAAGAAGTTCTTTCCTGGGCACAGGAACAGGCTGCCCATGGAGGTGGTGGAGTTGCTGTCCCTAGAGATGTTTAAAAATCAAGTGGCTAGTGGTCTAGGGGTTGGGATGTTGGGTTGAGGGCTAGATTCGATGAACCTGATGGTCCTTTGCAGCCATTATGATTCCATGATCAGCACTTTTTCTGTGGCAAGCACCAGAAAATGTCCCTTAGAGCACAGTTATAGCTTAAATATCAAAGATAACCTTGCACAGAGAACCAGGCTAGAACCATCATGAACCTGCTTGCACAAAGTGGTGTGTGAACATACTGCAGTGTTGTTTGGTAAAAATTTGCCAGCTGCTGCTTACAGAGCAGATTTAGTTGGTATGTAAATGCTTAGCATCACTGAGAATCTGGATTGTGATGACATGTTTCTTTTTCAGGGAAGGGAGCAGTGTACAGCTTTGATCCAGTGGGCTCATACCAGAGAGACACTTACAAAGCAGGTGGATCAGCAAGTGCCATGCTGCAACCCTTGCTTGATAACCAGGTAAAATAGTTCTTTCCTTTTATATTTCATTTTATTGCCTCAGTAAATGTCTGTGACAGTCAAATTGGTGTAGCTTTACTTTTGGGGAATATTACTTTTGAGAGACATTTGAAATTGGTTACAGGTAGGACTGTCCCTCTGTACAGTTACAAATTGTGTGGCTTTAACTTCTCAGGAGAAAACAGCTTTGTTTTACAATCTGCTCACATTTTTAATAGGCTACAGACAGTGGGCTGCCTGTTTAAAGTACAGGTAAATGTTTTACTTGGGGAATTATGTTTCCCATAGAAACTGCTTTGGGATTTTTCTCTTTTATTTTTTTTCCTAGCTGATAGCAAACGTATGCAAGTGACTGAGCATGAAGTAGTACTAAAGTAAGAAGCTAGAATTAGTAGGTGTATATAATGCATCTTAGCACTTAACCTACACTTGTACAAAACTTGAGACCTTTAAACAAATTAGGCACATTTTAAAGAAAGTTCTTACATTAAACAAGTGGAAAATTATTCAGCTACATCTGTGTAAAAATACATGAAGAACATTTTCATATTTAATTGAAACTCTGGAGTGAGAGTGATAAAGCATGTTCTACTCCTTTGGTGACAGTGACGTTAGCATTTAGTCAGTAGAGCCTGATATGAACACCATTTTTGTGCTTAAAAAGCAATAAACACTCTTACTTGCTATCAGCTGAGAAAGGAATGGAATCTTTCTTTTTTGAAATTTTTATTTGAAGAACTCCAGGTTCTCTGCTTTAGTATCAAATTTTGTTAACAGAAGAAAATGAAAAACCTTCTGCAGAAGCAAAGTTATCATAAGTGGCTTTTCATTGTTTATGAGTTTAAGGCAAAGGAAAGGACTCTTCCCTTTGTTTTCCTCTTCCAAGGCTGATGAGGACACGTAAGTTTATCAGCTAAAATACACAATTTAACAAGAAGAGTTATGCTCCAATATAGACTGCTAGTTTTGAGTTCTAAGTATGTGAAGTAATATTTGCTTTTAAGAAATACTCCTAACTAGAGATGATTAGGAAAAGGTTTGTGTGTAGTTCTGACACTTCCAACCCGATAAGGACTTTTTGAAGAGTTAGGTCAGTTCAGATCTGAATATTTGTTGTGTTCTTGTGTATGTTCAGTGAGTGGGAAGAGGTGTGCTGGCTGTTTACTGAGAGTGCTTCTAATCACTTCTATCAGCACAGGCAAAGTTCTGATCATGCTGTAGACTGTATGCAGTAATACTTCTGCCAGCTTTGAATTTCTAAAACAAACCAACTGTATTTTCCTTTTAAGTTGTTTAAATCTGCTCATGCTAGTGCAGAGCTTTCATGAAACAGCTTTCATGCTATATGGATCCTTTCAAATGCATTTTCATCTCTTCTTAGATTGGCTTCAAGAACATGCAGAACGTGGAACGTGTACCCCTGACTCTGGAAAAGGCTTTGCAGCTGGTTAAAGATGTCTTTATTTCTGCTGCTGAGAGAGATGTGTACACTGGGGATGCAATTAAGATTTGCATTGTCACAAAAGATGGGATTAAAGAAGAAAGTATCCCATTACGAAAAGACTAATTCAGTTCACTTACAAACACTTAATGCATGGTGTGGGATCTACCTGTCTTGTGAAGACATGTCTCTGATTAAATTTTTTTCAAGAAGTTCAACTAGTGTCATGCTATTTTCTCTCTTTGTTACAAGTTAGTGTTCTTTTACAAACCAGAGCAGCTTGTGCTAAGCAGCTAAGAGTTACAAGGCAGTTTGTTTCCATCTCATCTTAATCTACTGATTGATCATACTTGAACATCAGTTTAATCCTCACAATCCATTGTACAGCGATATGGGGGAGTTTAAACTTAGTAACATTGAAGTTCACAGACTTTTCTGATGATTCTTTGTGTTTGCCCTTGATTTATTGAGCAGCTCTGCTCCTGTCTCCTCAGCACTTAGTAGCTTCCTTTTCCTACCTGTACGTCTCTGGCACCCCTTCCTGGTGTTTGGCCTGTTTGTTCTGTCTACAAAAACTATAAATACAAATTGCCTGTAACCAATCTTTCTGTATAAGAGGTAAGAATGTTAAATGGAATCTGAGTTTAGTCTTGAACTCTGCATCTGGGCTCACCTGTATGTGTTGCTGCTCAGGTAACAGCCAAAGTCTGAAGCATTGTCCTTTTCTGGCTATTGATGAGGAAAAAACCTTAATATGGAGATTCCTGAATATCTTCTAATGTCTGGAGGATTTTGTAGCCCTACTGCTGCTTTTCATTCTTGGAAAGTTGAGAGTAGGCTTTGACTGATGTGCTGCCTTTAGAGCAGTAGAGCTGCATCACTGGGGAGAAATAACCTCTTGCCCAGTCTGTAGCTGTTTAGAAAAGGACGTCTAGAATAACTTGTTGCTTGAGGGACACACTTTTTCAAAGGAATGCTTTTACTGATGTGTTTAAACCTGCAGTCTGCATCTGGTGGTGGCTGGCTGGCTGCCTGCTCTGCAGCATCTCAGGCAGTGTGCATTTTCCCTACCTCTGGCTAGGTGTTGCCAGTTACAGTAGTAGCCTCAGTAGCCTTTTGAAGCTCAGTAGTCAAACAGCTACTGCATTTAAACTGCCTGGTGTGGCTGTGGGAACACGAAACAGCAGTCGTTTGGCGTGGAAACATTGGACCACTGGGTGCCACTGTTGGACAGAGTAAGGTGGGAAGAGCTTGTGCCTGGGGAGTTGACTCACGTGGCAGCTCAGGCCAGTAACACTGGGGCTGAAGTCATTTGGTCGCACAAGTTGGGACCTTCAGACAGGCTCAGGCAGCTTAACAGGATGTTTAACATTGTTTACAGAAGTCATTTTAGATGGACAATGTTAGCTGTACATTTATGAATGATCTTACAAGATGCCCAGTGTTCAGGAGAGTTGCAGTGATAAAATTTTTAAAAATGTGGATGGTTGTTTATTTCAGTGTAAATTCGACATCCAAAATAAATGTGTGTCCGACAGGTTTTAGGAACTAGATTTAGTTTGAGGTATCAAGACTGATTCTGTTAATTGTTTGAGGATGAATACAAGCTGATTAGAGTGTTTAGATCTCATTTGCAGTCGGAGGAGATGCAACAGGTACTGGTGATGCAAGTTTTCCTGCTGCTGTCATCAGCACTGTCCTGCTGGAGCACTTGTCCAGAGGAGATAGCTGTTCTGTGTCCTTTTGAATCTCCCACTTGCCTGCAGAGTACATCTGGCTGAAGAACCAACAGGAGATGGAAGGTTTTTTCACTGGCCCACTGGACTGAAAACACCTTATTTCTTCTATGGGAGAATAGGTGCTACCTGAATCAGGGCAGTGATGGAATCACCATCCCTACGGGGATTTAAAGGACAAGTGGACCTGGCGCTCAGGGACGTGGTTTAGTAGGGACCTGGCTGTGCTGGATTGAAGGTTGAAGTAGGTGATCTTAAAGGTCTCTTCCAACCATCGAGATTCTGCTGTTAACTCCATCTGTGTATGAGTTTGGAGTTGATGATGGGAAAGGCTTGCTTCCCAATGGTTTTTCCATCACCGCTCCAAGCTGGGAATTGCAGGAATGACAGAGGATGTGTGAGTACAAAAACAATAACTTATATAAGAGTTACTTGCTTGTGCATTAGCATTAAAAACACATTTCAGAGGTACAGAGGTCAGATGTGTCTTACAGGCAAAAGGCACCAAGAAGTTGGTTGGTTTTAATCCACTGAGTTAATTACCTTTGTTTGTAGAGATTGGAGAGTAGGAACACCCTGACTGTCTTCAACTCAGGATCCTGAGTTCTGTGCCTGTACTTCCTCTGTATAAATCAGGTCAGTAGTTGTCTCACACTATGTCTGTGGTGTGAATTAATAGTTTATGAAGCACTTGGAGCACTATCTGGTTGCAGAACTGTCCAGGCTGGTCACCTGTAGAGGTCCAAACAGGCAAAACAAATGCAACGCTATCACCTAGAGTTGCTGGAAGCAGGGCTCCGTATTTGGAAGATCAGCTTGGCCAGGAGTTCGACGGCTTTAGTACTGTTTTACGTCAGAGAAGGGAGGAAAAGGGGAAGTTTATCTTGCAGTGCCGTTTCCTAATGTGAAACACGTTGTCTCGCTGCAGGATTTGGCTGATAATGCAGCGAGTGCTTCTGACCACCTCGTCCAGGAACTTGCCAGTGTCGCGGTGTGTAAGCGGAGCCGTCGCAGCAGCAGCAGCAGCAGCAGCAGCCTCCTCCGCAGCAGTACCGAGGGCAGGCACTAGATGGCAGTAGTCAGTTGCTGTCACACACTCCAGTAACTCGTGGTGTGGATAAAAATATCCACTCACACCTTCCTAATTCTGAGCTTTCCTGCTCCAGGGTGACACTTTTTCCTTTAATAGTGGGATATTCCTCAGTGTGGTGGGAGTCAAGAGAAGCTGCTTCTGTTTTACTACTATTTCCTACAGAAAATCCATTTAAATAAAAATTCCAAACCACTATTTCACGTGAAGTAGTCCTACTGCAACTTATTCCTTTGCTTTCTTTACTTAGGAGACAGAGTTATAATTTCCCATACCTGAAAAACTTATTTGATCCCCCTGATTCATCCATCCTGGGAAGTAAGAGAAAGCTGCCTTGGTGGGTGACCTCAGTTCAGTGATTCTGGATTTTTACAAACCTGAGGGTGGGGAGAAGTGTCTGGAGTGAGTGGGGAATGATTAAAGCAACATCCATGTGAGTCTAAGCACAACAAAGTCATCCTGGCTCAAGTCTACGAGATAGTTTTAGGAGAATAAAGTAGTTGCTGCCTGGAGTCAGGAACCAGGATTTCCAAATCCAGGGATTTGGGAAGGACAGCTTGAACATTCCTCTTTCTTTCAGCTATTGCTTTTGTTCAGGATGAATGTCCTTTGCTTTTAGGCCATTTGGGGCAGTCATAAACCAGACAATATGGCACAGGGGCTTGAAGTTAACCAAGATTTGCCTTTAGATCTGCCTTCTGAAGCCAAATTCCTTTTGAGAAGGGGTTTTGTCTGCGTGAGTGCAACAGAGTGAGACAGACCAGCCTTATATTCTTTCAACTCTAACACGTAGGCGTTTAATTGTATAAACCGTTTTATGTGCACTTCCTTTCCTAAGCAATTTCAACAAAGTATTCATAATTACAAAAACATGGTTTAGCAGAAAAACAAACACAAAAATCCTCAGTATCTTTCCTCTTAGGCTGTTCTTGGCCCTTTTCCTAACAGTTGCTGGCAAAGTTCAACTTTGCTGTTCAGTTCAGAGGCTCAAGTGGGGGTAGGGATGGACTTCATGTAGCCTTCAATAATTAATATTCTTCCATACAAAACTATACCTGAAAGGGCTACAGGTAGCCCTGGTACCAAACAGTCAACCAGCCCTTTGCAGTTTAGGTCCAAAAAACCATAAAAGGCAAGTGCAGATCCAGGATTCCCATTTTTGCTCAGGAAGAGGAACAAGATGTGGTGTTACAGGTGCTTCACAGTTGTGGTGAAGGGCTTTTGGCTTACCTGAGACACTACTTCTCTGTCACGTAGACAGTTCTGTTGCTTACCGTTCACCAGCCACAGAAGTTTGGTGAATCTCCTTGGTGGCTCTACAAGAAGTCACTGATGGTGCTGATTCACCCAGGTGCCCATCTGGGAGTGGTTGTGCAACATCTGCAGTGCCTGTCCCACTGAGATGGCTCAGCTGAACAAGAGTACAGCCCCTCTGCACCAGTGCTCAGTTCAAACTGGTTTTGTGGAAACTGGCTGTGATCAGTGTGTCAGTGAGGCCTGGTGGGTGATCACACTGCTTGTTCGCTGTCTCAACACTGCAGTGGAAACCCTGTGTGGCTCAGCTCAGTGCCTCCTCTGTTCTCCACAAGCTGCCTGGTCTGCTGATGGAGTCACAACCAGCTGAGGATACCTGGGAGATGTGATGCTGTTTCCTCCCAGGAGCCCACCCTCAAACATCCCAGCAGAAAACATACTTATGGTTGTAGCACCCTCATGCAGCCTTCACAGAGAACCTCCTGCCTTGAGATACCGGAAAGCTGAGACCTTTATGAGAAAAGTAAAAAGTTAAGGGGGAGGCTTTTCCTTGGGTTTATGTAAGCCACTGTTTTGGCCAAAGCTGCATTCCAGTGTCACTGCCTTATGCTTGATCTGAACTTTTCTTGACACGTCCCCTTGAAGGCAGAACAGTTCACACAATCTCCATTAAGTCCCACGGCAAACAAACAGTTTGGTGAGGCTGGTATTTGTTTGCTAGTTGCAGACAAGTCGATCTCATTAGAACTGCATTTACAACTTTTGCCAAGCGTTTGGAAACCGGTTGACACGCGCAACAGCTGCCTGAGCCGGCATGGCATGCCGCTCCCCGCCTCCGCCGTCCTAGGGCAGCGGATGGCCTGATTAATGACTTGGAGATGGGATTTTTAGAAAAGCAAGATTATCTGCCTTGGGAAGAGCTGCGCACTCGGCTTCCATCCTCTGGTTTAAAATAAGGCGTCAAGAAGCCCAGAGAAGTGCTCGCCCTGAGCTCACCCACAGCATTTGAGGCAAAAACATTTTAAAGGGTCATGCCTAGTGCTTTCTGCTGGTGGGGCTTTTACTTAAACTGCTCTTTAGAAAACACAACCAAACAAGAAGCTTTCAAGAGTGACACAGATTTTTCACACGTGACTCCAACACGGGGATCACGCTGTCGGATTCTTGCTTTCCGCACCCGTGACACGGTAAGAAATGAACAGAATTCACACACACTCACATGAAGGCCAGTGTGACCTGTGGTTATGGCTACAGAATTAGTAGACTAGTGCAGACCAGAGCTTATCTTCACTCCTGAACTCTCCAAAAACATCAGCAGTGTCTCCTGTCCAGCTCTCCTGTTTTAGCTGGAGCATACAGTTGGTCCCAGCCAAAAGCATTTCTGCAGGAACGTGAGGACCCAATTTCACCCTTGTCTCTTCAGGCTTTCAGTGCAGACTGTTGAGCTGCAGGCTGGAGTAGACAGACTCTTGGTTTTCTGCAGGCCATTGCATCCAAACCATCAAATGCTTGGCTCTACAGCCTTTAAAGACAGAGGCTGTGGTGCCCTTGATGTTTGCCCAGCAAAGGGACATCTTCTTCAAACTCAGTGAAGCACCACACAGCTCTAGGCTCAGATTCACGCTCTCAGATAAGTTTAATGATGGCACTAAAAGTCATCATTGCAGCTATAATGAAAAGAGGACAGTGAATCACACTCCTGAAATAAGTGGGGTCCTTTTGCCCAGCTGTCTGAGGTTCAAACTTCTCCTAAGAGTGTATCCTTTCAGTGGTTGAACTGGTGTCTTGACCTCCTCAGGTAGAGGGTTTTTTCCTAAACTCTTTCAATTAGAAGCAAAAAGGCATTTTGGAGCTACTCTAAGAATTCAGTTTCTGTTAGAAACTAAACAGCTCTGCCCTTTCTTTGCAGCATTTTCTCCTCGTGTTCGTGCGAAGAGAAAGAACGTTGAGGCCAGGCTGTCCAACAGAGACTAGTGGATGGTCCTTGAATGTCCATTTAGACATCCTAGAAGTGGTCTTGGCTCTGAACCAGAGGCTGAAAGCCACCTATGTGATTTTAACTGAATTGCTCCAGCCAGTCTCGTTGCAAAGAAGTTGAAGTCAGACTTGGTCTGATACCTTCAAGCTTCATTGTAGAAGCTGTGGAATGAGTTAACAAGAGATGTGGTTTCTCATCAGCCTTGGCATTCACATCTGAACCCACACACAGGCACTTGGTCAGCCAGCATGGCTCTAGCAACAGTGCTGGACTGCAGGATCGCTGCCTTGGGAGAGCTGATTGGGAGTTTTAATGAGACAACCCAATTAGATGGCTTGACAGACCATCACAACAGTGACGCAGCCACGCTCAAACCCATTACAGAAGCAGCAGAATTTCAAAGAACTGCTTTAAAAGAAAAGTCACAGAATAGCTCGCACACAGCCCTGCAAACAACAACATCACCCACAGGCTGTGTGGAGCCAGGGGAAGGGCTGGCAGAGCGAAGGCAGAAACAAGGCAAGTCACAGGAATTAACCCAAATACTGATTTTCCCTTTCTAACACTCAGCATGGGCACAGCCTGGGTTCCAGGTACCATCTGTGGCACATAACTGCTCTGTGTAAGTGCCACCAGGTTGGACTAATGGTGCCTACAGAGAGTTATGGACTTTGAAAAACACCTACAAAACCACTCGTGCCCAGAGCCCTGCTACGTTGTCCTGCAGGTCCTGAGGGATGCCCATGGCTGTGTTCACTGATCCTCCTGCGCCCACAGGGCATTTCTTACCTGAGAGCCCATGGAAGTTTTTGTCACTGTACCTGCTGACTTCAGAGGATTTGGAGTTTGGGAATCACCTATTGTCACCTGTTGTTTCTGCTGGTTTGAAGCAGGAGCCTTCTACAGGTGAGCTCTGTAAATGCTTAGACCTAAACCAGTTGCTTGCAGCTGGCTGAACCCAACACTATAAAGGTCACCAAGCCACCGATGTTTGGGTGACACTCCCAGGACAGCATTCCCTTTGCAGCACACACCGGGTGATTCTCAGCAGCTACAGCCCTCTTCTGTTGGACCAAAACAGAAGCCAGATAGAAAGGCCAGCAGGCTTGTCAAACCAGAGAATATTTGTACAAAGCTCTTCTCCCTTCCAAACAAGCGCCTTC
Organism: Rhinopomastus cyanomelas; assembly: GCA_013400115.1. Taxonomy (NCBI): domain Eukaryota; kingdom Metazoa; phylum Chordata; class Aves; order Bucerotiformes; family Rhinopomastidae; genus Rhinopomastus; species Rhinopomastus cyanomelas. The sequence continues at coordinate 461,236 of VXBP01007098.1, read as the reverse complement.
TCCTCATTTTTACGTAACTGTCAAGGGGGATCCAAGACTAACAAAGAGAGTAATGAAAACTGTGGGCTACTGGTACCGCTGTGGCTTGTCAGTGTTATTTTCCCTGAATTACAGTGCCACACACATTTCCTGCTTGAACGGCACGACACACGCGTGAGAGGGAAATCTCAAGACCTGAGCTGCTGCTGGAGAGGAGCATTTGTTTATCTTATGCACAAGAGAAAAGGAGACCCCCGTGGTGCTGCTGTAGTACACTGAAAGAGAGGCAGGCAGCAGGGGCTCACGTGGCCGCGTGGAACATCTGCTCTGCCTACAGATGCTGTCCAAGACCCTTGTCCCAGCCTACTGCTAGTCATTATTCAAAGAAGAGTTGCAGGGACACCTCCCTTGCCATCAGCTCTGACTGAACCCCATCCCAGTAAGCTGTTAGTGGGAAGCGTCCGCTGGGGACTGGGAGGCACCATGCAGTGGTTTCAGTTTCAGATCCAGTAACTGTAGCACAGCTGGAGCTGTAACTCGGGCCACCACAGGCTGCAAAGTCCCTTCCTGCTTTTCATGTTGGTATAAATCACTCGACACCATGTGAAGCATCGCTGCCAGCTCTGACAGCCTCTTGGGAAGATCCAGCAGCCTACGACATGTCAGTGGGAGTTCTGCTTTAACAAGTCCAAACCGAGTTACCCCAATCCTTGGAAGCAAAGAGCAACACTTGAGGAGGAGAACGGATGAACTCTGTAGCACGACAGACGTGCCTGAATTTGTCTCTGTGGGGTAAAACATCCTGTCAAGCAACAGGGCATTAACACGTAGGTGGCTGGTGTTCGCTAAGCCGGTGTCCACCTAGTCTGGTGTGAAATGACAACCTAGTGCCTACCAGTGTCTGTGAAGTGGAGGGATGTCTCAGTCCTAGCCACCCTGCAGTCACAGCTCTGGCACGTACACCGATACTGGAGGCACTTTAAGGAGAGGGCAGGTGGTACAGAGCAGAAAGGCTGGTCTGCAGATGAGCTCACTGTAGGTGCAGGGTCTGGCATGGTGGGGAAAAACACCTCTTCCAGCCCCTATCCCAGCGCCAGAGGAAGGGATGCACCCAGAGAGCGCATCTTTCCACTCCAGTTTCAGACTGGGATGCGGTGGGCAGCACGCGCAGCATCTCTTTTCTAGGGGCATGGATTTATGGAGGAGAGACAGCTGAGAGCAGTAAAACAACCAGCCTTGGCTCCATGCAGAGCAGTGCAGCCAGCGGTGGGTCAGACCTCTGCAGGCATATGTCAGGGGCTACATAAAAGCCAGACTGCTGTCAACAGCAAAGCAAACCCACAGCTGTGTGCCAGGCTGCAGATGCAGGTCTGCAGCCCTTGCCCTCATGGAGGTTCACCCTGCTGCTGGCAGAGTCCTTGGCCACTGCACAGGAGGCAGAAAATCCAGTGAAAACAAAAAGAGCAAAAACATTGCAAGTGGTTGACAACGACATGAACTGCAAGATCAAAGTATCAAATGGAGCAGCTATCACTGGACACGTTCCTGTGTGGCTTGGTCTAGGTGGTCCTGCTCTGGCAGGGGGATTGGACTGGATGATCTTTCGAGGTCCCTTCCAATCCCTAATGTTCAGTGATTGTGTGATCAGGTTAGGGCAGTCGTAAACTCAGAGCGGTGGACAGCAGCTCCATGGAGGGGGAGCAGGGCAGGAGCCAGCACTGTGGTTTATAAGACTTTCCCTGGTGACAGCTTTGACCCCTGCATCCACCAGTCGAGTGACTGAAGCGTGAACTTGGGGTAACACACGGGCCTTTCTGCCCACAGCCTCTTCGTCGTGTTTGTTCGGGAGCCCACGCAACAGCCTGCCGTGACGGGTCAGAGCACGGCGCCGTGGCTTGGTGCTGGATGCGCACCTTCCCTCCGCTCCCCAAAACCTGCCTGGACTTGTGGCAGCGGCTCGGGGGGGAGCGAGGCTGCCTCTCCTCCACTGGCCCCTCACAATAGCAAACTGCCCTATTTGTGTGCAAAGGAGAGGGGCTGCCACCCCGGGCCGCTCGCATCTGTAAGGGCTGGCCACAAGCCGCACAGATAGGCAGAAATCAATAAGCTGGCGGATCAGAGGGCCCGGCGGAGGAGCCGCTCTGTGCACACGCACAGGGGCCGAACATCTGTCAGGCAAACAAAAAGCAACCCAAGCGGAACAAAAGAGAGGATTATTTTCACTCAAGTTCTTCTTCAGGCTCAGCAGGCAACGTTCAAGCCGTCCTCGCATTCAGACACCGAGGCCTTATGGAGTACGGGCTGTCCGGGAAATGCCAAACGCTGTTACCAGCAGACAAAAGAGGAGGGGAAAGGGGAAAGAAAAGCAGATTCGGAAAACTCAGGCTGTCTCGCTGGGTGCGATGGAGCAGGGGGAAGGCGCAGGGGCACCGACAAGGGGGTGCAGGGCAGGAGGACGGCACGGCGACGCAGCGAAGGAGTCGACGACTGATCTCCACCCTGCTCCTTGAAAACAAAGCTGCTCGCACCAGACGTGCCACGGAGGCACGAAGCACTGGGGCACGGCTACGGGTCCACCGGCATCGAGCCTGTGCCACCCAGCTGGCTCCCTTGTGTGGAGGGGTAGAGCCTCAGCAGACCTTCCGCTCGCGCAGGCAAACACGGGAGCTGGCAGGACTGGCCCTGCACCCCGACGCTCTCCTCACCCAGAGGGAGCCCGGCTGTGTTTGCGAGCACTTCTGGGGTCTATGATAAGCTCAGAAACAAGCTGCTGTGCCGAGCCCTCACGCTCAGAGTCAGACAGCAGACGTGACCGCTTTGCACTCGCTTTCTCCAGCACGGCTGTCTCTTCTCCTGTGTGACTTGGTCTGGGTGATCCTGCTGTCGCAGGCGGATTGGACTAGATGATCTTTCGAGGTCCCTTCCAATCCCTAATGATTCTATGATTCTAATCAGAATGTCAGCTACGTGCTGGAAACTGCTGCTAGAAAGAGAATTGGTGGTGGAGTAAAATCAGATTTGGGCTCAAGAGATCAGAAACCTTCATCCCTTTTGAAAGGAAGGAATTGTGTCCTCTGCACCGTTCCACAGCTGAGAAGTCCCTGTAGTGCATTGACACACTGCTGCTCTTGCGCTGCTGTTGGCTCGGTGCGTGTTCAGACCTCAGCTTTACTATGTGGCAGTCGTGTGCGTGGAGAGAGCACCCAGCCCCTTGCACACGTCCTGCACCGATCACGGCCACGAGCCAGCACCTCTGTCTGGATACTTCACTGGTCCCAAATGGTCACATTTTTTACAGGGAGCCCAGACCAGCTCCCCCATGGACACACAGCCACACTGCAGAGCAGAGCCTGCATCCAACTGCTGTTCTTCCAGCGCAAGGCAAACGAGGATGAGGAAGGAGGTGGAGCACCTCCCTCATGAGAAGAGGCTGAGGGAGCTGGGTCTCTTTAGCTTGGAGAAGACTGAGGGGTGACCTCATTAATGTCTATAACTATTTGAAGGGTGCGTGTCAGGAGGATGGAGCCAGGCTCTCAGTGTCATCTAGTGATAGGACAAGGGGCAGTGGGTGCAAGATGGAACATAGGAGTTTCCACATAAATATCAGAAGGAATTTCTTCCCAGTGAGGGTGACAGAGCACTGGAACAGGTTGCCCAGGGGGGTTGTGGAGTCTCCTTCACTGGAGATGTTTAAAACCCTCCTGGATGTGTTCCTGTGTGACTTGGTCTAGGGGATCCTGCTGTGGCAGGGGGATTGGACTAGATGATCTTTCGGGGTCCCTTCCAATCCCTAATGATCCTGTGATTTTTGACCTACCTGGCTTGTTGCTGACTTCTCTTGATCAGCAGTTACTCAGCTCAGCTGCAGCCTTTCCTGGGTGCCTCTGTCGTAGCCCTGCTGTGGTGCTTTGTGAGCAGTAGTTCTAGGCACCTGGTCACATCTCAGGAATTTCAGGGGTCCCCTACTCACCCTGTGCAAGCAGTTCTCATACAAACTGTCATGAGGGGATCAGTACCCTCTCATCTCATGTGTAGGATGTTAATAACATTCACTGCAAGGTTTACCCTTAAAGCCAAAGCACCTGAGTTACTTTTGCTCTCAGTGGTTATTTCTGTGCAAGCCTTGAGGCACCTGCAGATACCATCCAAGCCATACAAGCTCATACTTCCACAAAGCTGGGCTTTAGGGGGGAGGATGTTAAAATGAGGGGTTTGGTGTTATATTGAAAGTATAACATAAAAAATACACGAGGGGAAGCTTTCCCAACAGTGTCCTCAGAAACAGTTTTACGGTAAGGGAAGAGCAGAGGGCACAGTGCAGGAGAACAGGGAAGACTTTGCCCTGTACTTCCTACCACAGAAATCTGCTCTTGATTTTCCCTGCACAGTAGCTCCTCCAGAAAGCAGAACCAAAGAAGAAAACAAGGAAGGCAGGCAGTAGAAGTAGTGGCTTCAGGTACAGCTGTAGCGTGATGTTTTGCGACTTTGCCTTTGGAAACTGAGGGTGTCTGATGTGTTTAATTTTGCCCTTTTCCACCTTTAATTAAAGACAAAAGATCTCACAGAACCATAGCATGGTAGGAGAGCAGAGTGACCTCTGGAGAACATCTAGTCCAACACCCCTACCAAAGGCTGAGTGACCTAGGGCAGGGCACACAGGAGTGCATCCAGGAGGGTTTTGAAAATCTCCAAGAAGAAGACTCCACAACCAAGTAGGATCCTGCATTGGTAGGATCTTTTTTTTTGGAAGGGATTGATGTTGACACATCCTGGCTGAGAGAGACCCTTAGATTAAGAGTCTTTGTAGGGGTCTTTTTGTGCACAATCTGGCACAGACAGTTCCTTAGAAAATCAGGTTTGGGGGTTGCTTTGATGCCTGTGAGGTTGCTCTGCAGGCAAAGGATGGATCTGGAAGATGCAAGCCAGGGACACAGAGCCTGGCCAGGCACCGGTCCCCTGGAAGTTGAGGCTGGCAGAGACTGCTCTGAGAGCAAACCTGACCTGTTAGTCTGATCACAGAATCACAGAACATTAGGGATTGGAAGGGACCTCAAAATATCATCCAGTCCAATCCCCCTGCCACATCAGGATCACCTAGACCAAGTCACACAGGAACACATCCAGGTGGGTTTTAAACATCTCCAGAGAAGGAGACTCCACAACCCATCCTGGGCAGCCCCTTCCAGTGCTCTGTCCCTGTTTGTTCTAAAGCCATGGAGCACCCTGGTGTTTCCTGCAGCCCATCACACTCCTCCTCAAAGTGCTTTTAACTGAAACGTTAGAGAGACAACACCAACCTGCAATGTCAGGAGAACTTCGCAGTTTGCTTGACGTGGTCCTGTAGACTGTAGCTGGGGAAAATCTGCTCCAAGTGCCTAAAAAGAGAGACAGGACTAACCAGTGTCTTTCAGACAGGCAGCTGGAACATTACACGTGCAACCATCATAAATAAACAGTGGCCACAGTTTGGACAGTTTAAGTCAAAACAGAACTGAACGTTCACAGCAAGTTTTTGTCTTGTGGCTGTGATGAACTCCCTGGTGGCTGGAGGAGGGTCTCTGAGAATCACTGCCCTAAGAGATGAGTTCTTTAACAAGTGAATCAACACCGAGAATTTAAACCAGCTCATTCACAGAATCACAGGATCAATGTTACATGTTGGAAGGGACCTCAAAAGATCATCTAAGTCCAACCCCTGCTGGAGCAGGGTAAGCCTAAAGTACTGTCTCAACATGTCCTACATGGGGCTCAGATCCATGACCCCAGGAATTCAGAGTCCCATGTTCTACCAACTGAGCCAACCAGACCCAGCAACTGCTGAGAGGAGCTCAGCAGCTTCTGCTGCCATTAGCATCAGTGGGAGTTGCCATCTTGTGCACCTCCCTGAGCCACAGCTATTCTTCCTCCCCTTCAGCAGATGACTCTTCTCTAACCGACTGCCTCACAAAGTCATCCCAGTTTGCCTCTTCTGGGTACCATTAGCCGCTCTGTGGGAACGTGCTGATTTGTGGTCAAGTCTCAGCCCAGAAAAAAAAAAGTCCAATTACAGAATCTCAAATGGAAAGGGTAAGAAGGAGGAAGTTATCATCGTCAGATTTATGAGCTGGTAAGTGAACTTCTTGTTGAGATGTAATTGTTGAGTATTCACTCCGCGGATTAACTTGCTCTGTCTAAGGGAGGGGAAGCTCAGTCATCCTAAGTCTCAAAACAGTCAAGAAATCAAACTTAGGCAATCTGAGGATGGCCGATTGGCCAATCTCGATTGTGTGAGGACTACAGACACAATAACTCTCCTCCAGCGCAGGAAAGAGGGAGAAAAGCATTTCTATTAAAGTCACTCAATGGACATGGCAAGCCTCCTGCAAGGACAGAAATGTCCTTTGAGTCCATGTCGCCGTGGTGTGGTGCTGAAGAACAGAAGGGGTGAAGGCATTGTGAACAGCTGGTGAGCATCAGCCCTGTGCCAAAAGAAAGTGTGGAGGAGGGGAGAGGGCAATTAAAATAACAAGAGAAATAAGCTAAAATCCCAAGTTCAGCAGGACAATAAAAACCCAAATGGAAAACCAAAACACAAGTGTTGGGAGAGCTCTGTCAAACAGCAGCTTCCCCTGGACAGGGAGAGCAGCAGAAGCCATTGTCCTCTGTTGGGAATGGGAATCATAAACATAACACACTGGGGGCACAACTGCTGTGAGCTCTCGCTCACATTGTCCTGCTAAACACCACACAGCTCTCATCACGGATTACAAGGGCTGTTCCACAGGGGTGGAGTGGGACCCTGCCCGGCTGCTGAGATGGTTTGTGAGCACTAACCTTCCTAAACAATCCCAACAATCTCAACACTTAGGATCTAATCAGCTCATTAAAGCTTTTGGGTGATGGTCCCATAGCAGGGTGGTGGGCCTGTGGGTCAGGGACCTGCAGCCACACACACCGAACGGCTCTGGGGTTTGGGCTGGGGTGGTGGCAGGCGGCAGCACGCCCTGCTTCTGGGCACACAGCTGGCACAGAGCACTGCTCTGGGGCTCCCGGCCTCTCGCAACTGTGTGAGGCTTACGCTCAGCCTCGGGCGGGCTGACTTTCCTGGCAGGAAGACCCCATGGCACAGCTTTACACAAAGTTTGCCCCTGCCTGCCTTCTTCTGGCATGGCAGGACTTCATAGGTTTGGGCAGTTCTGCAGTAGAGGCTGGGAGCTGCTGTCTGCTCCCTTCCAGATGCTGGGGACCTGCCTGTGGCCAAGAAACCCATTCCCCAGCCTGTACTGCTCTGCTCACTGCGCTGGAAGCCGAGTGAAATACTGTCCAAAGATGCTTAAAAGGTGATGATTTTTGACAAACGAGTGATTAAGCAGATGAAGATTGAGCAACAGCAGTGATGTGTGACGCTGTGGTAGGGAGAGGCAACAAGGGAACGGGCGTTCAGCGTTCCTCACCGTGCTCAGGCTTCACCTGAAATGGTCTGACAGCAAGCTCAAAACAAGGAGACAAAGTACCTCTTCTTACAAAGTGCCAGTTATGAAACCTTGGTCTGATTAACAACAACAACGAAAAGAAAATAAACAGAGATCAAAGTAGTCCAAACCCACCTGCACACGTTCCTGGGCGACTTGGTCTAGGTGACCCTGCTCTGGCAGGGGACTGGACTGGATGATCTATCGAGGTCCCTTCCAATCCCTAAGGTTCTGTGATTCTGTGACAAATACAATTCAACCCAAAGCCGTAGATGTCACCTCAGCTCAAGATTCCTTAAATCACAAACTGCCAGACACCGGGAGGACGCACAAGAAGAGGTGTCTCTTTGCTAGCCCTGTTCCTGCACGGTGCTGTTGACCCACGTTGGAGGCTGGAATGATGATTATCAAAAGCGAGACCCTTGTTTTCTTCTGGTTTTCATGTGCTTGGAGACTCAGAACGAACCTGTCTTTGAAACAAACACACCCAACTCACAGGTATCCAGAGCACTAGGTCCACCTCGCCAACACGTGTGCTGACACTCAGGACATTGAAACTTTTAAAAAGGATTCTGCTTGGGGACGGGCTTATCTTTTCCAAGCTGTGATTGACAGGGGTCTGCTTCAAAATACCTCTTGTTTCTTTTCCTAAAAGAAATCTACCTTAATGGTGAAGCAGAGAATGACAGCAGCAGACAAAAGATCGTCCCTTCTTTGTTCTTCAGATCTGAAGAAAATACACAAGACTCCATTGTCTGACTTTCTCATGCACAACATTGTCTCCCTTGACCCCGTGCACATCTGCAGCCTGAAGTCCTCTGTTATCTCTGGATAACAGCTGTTCCACCACTGATTATTCATCAGCCCCACTTTTTTAGGCTGCCTAAGGTGCTGTGAAAAGACCCCAGGTTGCTGAGTTTGCTCACACAAATTCAAGATAAAGCCTGAAATTGCTGGGAAAAAGAAGTAGGATAAATAACTGGTGACTCTTCTGGGCATTTTGCTTGGACATGTGCAGCACACAGACCTACGGTTTAACGTGCTGGAACGGCAGGACCCAGCAGAGAGACCCTTAGTTCTCTCATTTAATGCCTTTGTGCTTTTAATTTGGCTTTGAACAGCAGCAAAAGGCAAGGGCAGGGAACACACGCAGTCAGCACTGGACAAACACATAAGGCCTTCAGGCACAAGATGTGCAGGAGCAGAATTTGCAGAACAATTCACTAGTGAGGACTTCCAAAAGGGACTGAAGAGATGAGATATGTGCAAAGCCCGACGCCCTCGAATGTGAATGCTCCTTGATCTTTATTTGGGGCAGAGGAAGCAATTTCTATCTTCTCACACTTGCTGTGGACACCACCATTCAGTACATACCTCCTCTCCAGGTAATTAATCTTCTGGGCCCGTCCACCAGTGCTCCCCAACCTCCCCCCCCCAGTTATTTTCCACCCCTACCACTCCCCAATTACCAATGCTCATATTCCCACATGGGTGCTAAATCCCATCAGTCTCTCTGGCAGAAGGATAAAGATGGAAGAGGATTTCTTTGATCTCTGAGGCTCTTTCATGGGTCATTTGAGAGGTGAGGATGGAAAAAGGTGAAGATTTCCAGTTTATCAGCAAGGTGTTGACGGCCACCAGATTGCTGAGAACATGAGAGGACATTCCTGAACTAAAAATGTGCTTTGCAGCCCTGCACTAAGTTGTTAATGAGCTCCTGGTGTAAACTCACAGGGTGCAGGGGCTATATCTGAGCAGGTGGATCTGCAGTGACAAGCAGCCCCCCAGTAGCTACTTAAAAGTAAGTTGTGCAGCTCCTGTCCCCTGCACGCTCAGGATGTGAGCTGAGACCAGAATCGGAGCCCACGATGCGCTAGACTTACCTACAGAGGTGTGTATGAGCCCACTCTACACACTGCAAACCAAAGACAATGGTTTCTGGAGGGGTCCCAGAGGAGGCACTGGCTAGTTCATAGAGAGACCCTCAGTCCTGCTATGTGGGCTCATTAGCCTTGCGGTCCTCTGTAAAACAGCCTGTTCAGCAGTCAGCACCCTTTGGTCTCTCCAGACGTGAAGGTGCACAGATATTGCAGGTAGCTGCAGTCTGCCCCTCGCAGTTGTAGCTCAGCTGGAGGATGCCAACACACAGGTCTCCTGAAATGGTGCAGAGGGTCAGAGCTGAGGGCAATTATTCAACCCTCGTTCTAGATTTCCCAATCTGATTGCAAAACAGAACTTCCTCAGGTCCCCAACTTGCCTTTCATCTCTTCCAGTCCATCTACATCACAGCCTGTGCAATTGCATCCCGCTCCCTTTGTCCACACGCCAAGAATTTGCTGAGAACTTGCAAAGTCCTTGTTCCTGAGTGTTTACCTGTTTGGTGTGGGACTCCTGCCTTTCTGCAGTTCTGCTGCAGCGCCCTTCTGCCAGATGGAACGATGCAAATTGCATCGATTAAACAGCTGTATAATAGCTGATCAGCTTTGCTTTATTGTTTGCCATTTGTTACACAGGATTTGCGTGCTTTTAAGAGTTTTATGTGTTTAATAGTTATTTAAGAGGCTTAGCATAGCTAATACCTTCAAGCAGTTCTGCCCCTGCAGACTGCAGAGAAGTAAAGGCTACCTCTGGCATCAACGGCTTTGGCTGTAGGAGTTTTAAAAATCATTTTGAAAGCCTGAGTGGCAAAGGAGCTGGGAAGAAGACGCAGTGACTGCTGGTGTTGTTTGGATGCAGTGGGGTGCAGTTACCTGAATGATCCCCCTGCTCCTCGTCTGATAAAAGCCACAGAGCAGACACACCTTCCTCTGGTGGGATGGACCCGGCAGGCGACGGGTGTCCAAATTCCACGCTGCTCTGTTCCAGCCTGTTTCCACTCACGGACGTGCAAAAGCCTGGGCTCACTTTGGCAGGAGCGCAGGCTCCGGTTCTGGCTCAGGGCTGGTTGGAAGCGAACGCGCAGGCATTTCCTCCCGGTCGCCAGATCCTGCTCTCCTTAACGCGTTGCCAAAGCATTAATCACATCCCGAACCCCGCGTGCCCCTGAGCAGACTTTCCCTCCCAGCTGCCTCATCCCCATTCCTTGATAGACAGGCTTTAATCTCTCTCCCTGTCCTTACACATCCCCGATCCTCCGCACGGGCTGCGGCCCCACCACCAGCGCACCGGGGCCGGGAGCAGCAAGCGGCTGGCTGCCGTCGAGCTGGCCTCTCTGCGCCCTCGCTGGCCGCGCAGCTGAGGCCACTCCAGCGCGCTCCGCAAAGCACACAGAACCCGTTGCAGCACCTACGGCTTTCAGTAAGCAATTAACTGAAGAAGTCAGGTTTGGTTTTTCTTAAACAAATTAGCCCTTTAGCATTGAGTTATACACGCCGTCGAGAAAACAGAGAGTAAAGTAAATACGTTCTTGAAAAGCAGCCCCTCTCCCACGCAGCCCCAGCGAGCAGCGCTCACACGTTTGCCCACTGCAAACAGATGGGCCATTTTCTTGCGTCTCTATTAGGTAATAGGCTCAAGCTGTGAACAAATAAAGCAGAAAACACCCAATATGCCAACGTGTTAATTTTGCCTTCCTGTAGGTGTCCCTGTCGATCGCAGAAAAGCAGTCAGGGCCAACTTCCACATCTCTTACTTGGTGCTAACAGAGAAAAAGACAAGCTATAGCCTTTTTTTCCTGGGAAAAACAAGCCCTGACCGTTTCTCGCAGCATCAGAGGCACAAAAGGTGTTGATCAAGCTGCATATGAGAAGCAACAAAACTAGCCCTGACAGCCTGATAGTGGGTGTGTGTGTTATCTCTCCAGATAGCTAGCTTTTCCTTTGAAGGTACAAGATCCTTACCAACCCTAACTTCTACTGATATGGCCAGACCCACTCTCCCCAATGTCCATGTAAATCTAATTATTGATAATTTGCATGGCCTTTTTGGGAGTGTGGTACTTGCCATTCTTCACTGGGGTGGATAACTCAGGAGAGAATCTGGCTCATGCTGCACAGAACTTGTAAACTAGTAGCATCTGTGACTGGTTCCTCGTTGCTTTTGTACACAACACTGCTCCTGTGCTTGTATTGGGGCTGTCAGGAGACTTCCACGGGGAATAAAATGGGAGGTAACAGCCTCTAAGGAGGTCTAGATGTTGATCAAAGCACATAAATGTTCAATGTTATCCTTCCAAGGCACTCAGCCCAAAGCTGCAGTTCTACTTCCTTTGCCTAGAAAGCCTTGGTCCTTGCAGGGCTGAATTCATCAGCTCCAGGAGGAGCAAGAGCTGAGCACCACAGTGATCTCTGTGTTTGCCAACAAAAATCCAACCGTTTTTAATGCACTCAGGCCTATACCCAGGAGATATAGAGGTGCTTCCCTTTCTTCAAAGTCTAACCTGATTAGAGTCACTCCTATGGCTCTTAATTTACCACCTCACCTATTGTTATAACCGTTCTTTCATGAAGGCTCTTGGGAAGCTTTGCACATACTTGTTAAATGCTCCTGGTCACAAAGCCTGCTCAGAGTCCCCTTGATCATGTCATTGCTATGGTGTAAAATTGAATTACTTTTACAATGCCTGCTGTACCCTGGCAAAGTGAAGCCTTTTCCCACAGCTAACAGAGATCCCAAAAATGAATAAAGTAGGGCTGAAAAAACCTCCCACAAACCCCCCCACTTTGCTATTAGAGGAGAACCCCCTTTTTCTTGAGATGTGTAGAAGAAAAGCTCACGCAGCTCTCTAGTAAGTGCCAGGCACACATTGTCACTGCTTCAAAAGAGAAATGGACTGACCTGCTCAGGAGGGGCAAATAACAGCCAGAAACACAGCTTTTGCAGTTTGCTCGGCTTTTTCTGTCGGTGCTGGTGACAGGCAGCATCTTGCTTCTCAGGAAGAATCGAGAGCAGTTTCTTTACTGCTGCAAATGGCTGTGGGACACTGCACGGGTGCAGATCACAGAGTTAGTTCTCGCCCGTATCTGCGCCCTTTTTGTAGAACTGGGGGTCAAATGAATGAGGTTATCCATCCCAGAAGGAAGCACTAAAACTACACAAGCACGTACTCGGAGCACACTCTCCTGATGCTCAGAAGAAACCACCCCATACATCCCTTCCAGAAAAATCAACCAGGCTTTGCTGCTCATACTGAATCCCCTAAACAAAGGGCTTTGATTAGCCCTGCTCATTCCAGCTTCCCATCACATATCCAGTCCCTCATGACTCTATGATTTGTAAGGCAGAACAACAACAAAGCTGCAGTGCCAATCCACTGATGCACTCCTGAGGTAGCAGAGTGGCCCTTGGAAGCCCGAGGCTCAGGAGAGCTTGGTGGTGCTCCCCTGTCTACAAGGTATGAAACACAGGCAGCAAAGCACGCAGACATGTCTAACATCTTTCTTGGTCTCAGCATGGTTCTCCGGTGCCCTTGCTGATCGACTGTTTTACCTGGTGTAAAACCCTCTGGATAATTTTTCTCTCTCCTCAGTTTCTGGTGCATGACCTGTTCATTGCTATTGTACTGGTTTGTGAAGTTCCCCTTCTTCCTGAGAGCTGCAGTGACTGCTTTATGTCTTCACCTACTTGGCAGTACACTCAGTCCTCTAGCCAGTGGAGTGAGACCAGCAGGAGCTGGTGGCCATGGGTGCAGCAGTCATCTCCAAGGTCCTAGAGCTGCAAGGGTCTAGGTGCACCTGTTCTTACCTTTGATAACTCAGACCTAGTCTCTGGTGCACAGAAAGTCCTAGTTTGGTCCAAGACAGTCTCTAGTGGTTTCGGTTCTGCCTGTTCTGTAAAAGGGGTTGTGCTGCTGCGTCGCAGGGGAATCATCTTCCACAGGTAGCTGTGCTCACACGTACACAGTCTGCTAAAACCACGCTCTCAAGGTGAGATATTGTGTCCTGCCTGACAGGGGGGTTTCTCTGCACCACGATCATGAAAGGTGCTTGTAGGGAGCTGCTTCCACACCAGCATCACTGTCCTGCCCTCGGATGCAGGCAGCGTGCATCTGGGCAGATGCGACCCTGTTGCTCAAAGGGATTCCCAGTTAACCAAGCAGCAAGAAGAACAATGGGAGCAGCATCCTTTTGACTTGCATGGTTTTCATCTTTCTTTTGCTTCCCCTGGCTTTGAATACCCAAGTGTCACAACTTGCCCTTAAAGACTTCGCAGGTGATAGCGTGCTGCTTGTTCACACCAGTGTGAGAGGAACCACCCAGCAGGAAGTCATCTCTTTCAGACCTCTTTAGAAACGTGTGATAATCTTACAGCACATCAACACTTTCTCCCTCCCCTCCGTCCCAGCCTCTAATTTCTCCTAAACAAGGCCACATGAGTCTCTACGTTTTGCTGCTGCTGGCACAGCTCTCCTCTCTCTGAATTTGCTCTGTTCCACACACCGTGCAGTGGCTGGGGACAGTTTATGTGTTCAGCCCACACGTAGCCTGCTGCGTTGCGCTCTTCTTTTCCAACACATGGTGATCACATGGTATCACATTTGGTGACATATTCACAGATCTTTTTATGTTCTCCTTCATTTCCCCCCACCCCTTTCTACCTCCTTGTGCTTTGCCTTCTCTATAAAGACTGGTTCATATTTAAAGTTTGCACTTGTGCATCACATTCGTTCTATTCTCGGTGTGTTCAGAGCTACTCAGACGTATTTTTTTTAACAAAACCAGCTTTTTTTAACCAAGCACCCAAATTCTGAACAGTTTTACAGGAAATGAAAGCCCCAGTTTCATTTCTCTCAATGAAATGACTTCATGGAAATTTGAATGTGAATCCACAGCCCATAGGAACACATGTGCCACCAAAACTATGAGGGTGACAGAGCACTGAAAGGGGCTGCCTGGGGAGGGGGGGTTGTGGAGTCTCCTTCTCTGGAGATGTTTAAAACCCAGCTGGATGTGTTCCTGTGCAACTTGGTCTAGGTGGTCCTGCTCTGGCAGGGGGATTGGACTAGATGCTCTTTCAAGGTCCCTTCCAGTCCCTAATGTTCTGTGTGATTCTCTGTAGGTGTTTGTTTCAATTACCAACCCACCAAACAACCTTTGCAAAGCTGTTTCCTCATGATGTGCAGTAAAGCTGAAGGGTTTGTGAAGAGTTTCCTGAGGAGCTCTATTTATACGACAGCAGCATCCGAGTGTCTCTCAAAGGCTGATTAATCTGCTCATGCCATCCTGCACAAAAGGCAGGAACATATCAACTTGGCTTTAGAGTTGGGCAAGCTTTAAAAATTTCTCAAGGTCACTCTTGAAGTGGAAACGTCCTCCCCTGCAAGGCTTTTACTAAGCAAACCCAGCATCGCTGGCTACCTAGCAATGTTTATGCCTTTGCCTGGCACCAGGGCACTGAGAGTCACTGAACCTTTCACTGATGCTGTGTCCAAATGCTGCAGTCTCACGGTGTCCATCTGGAGCAACGGTCTCCTCTGCAGGTTCTGACACTGGGTTGGCCTGTGGGAAAGTCCACATGATTCTCAGAACTGTTGAGAATCAGCAGGGAAAGTCCTGCCATCACGTCTACCCCCAGCAGGCGCACTACAGAGGACACCAGGCTGCGTTTCACATGGCTTGAGCGTTGGGTGCTGACACCTTCGTGCACCATAGTAACCCTGATGCAGACCAACATTTCCCTGCAGTGCAACTGAGGTGCGTTAAAACCCTCCAGGATTTACACACCACATGTGGGCCCTTGTTGAGAAGCTCAGCTGTAAAAATAAATCTCATCACACATTGCAGAGGTGACCGAGGTGTTAAATGCAGCAGACATTTGGTGGAGGGTACCCCTGGACAGGCCCGAGTTGTTAAGTGTGCTGAGAACTGAATCTCTCATCCAAACAGAGGCCGCCAAAATGGGTTTTGCGTAAGAACTGGCTGGATTTTCCTCACTCTTTCATCCTGTCAGGAAATCTCTGTGAACTTCCCTCCCCTCCGTTTGCTTGCCTTCCCCTTTCTCTGCTGTCATTTACCAGCTGGGCTTTTTTCTTCCAAGTGCCCTCTAAATGTCACAACCACCAACCAACCACAGCAGATAGTGGAAAAGCCCCAGTAGCTGTTCCCAGAGCTCTTGTACGCCAACGCCGAACGGTTTGACCTGCTCTCATTCCTGGGAGCATATTACACAGAAGTGGTAGGGAAAAGATCATGACTTCAAGACTTTGTTCCCCTTTTGCTTGGTTCTCTTTTGATGTGAGCCAGCACTACAAACGTGACCTAGAAAAGCCCTATGGCCCCAGCCAGAAGCCCCTTGGAAGGAGCGCGCCAGATCACACAGAACGAGGAACATTCCCATTTTGAATGCAGTTGCCCAGCCCGTGTCGCTCTGATCATAAGAAAGTCCTCAGAGACCTCTAAAACATGGTGTGGGCACAGTGGAGACGTGTGCATGACTGAACACAGGGTGTCACCTGGGAGAGACATCTGTAATGCAGGATGAAGGGCCTCCAGAATAAATCTGATGAGGAGAGATTGAGAGAGCTGGGGGTGTTCAGTCTGAGGAAGAGGAGGCTGAGGGGAGACCTCATCTCTCTCTACAGCTGTCTGAAAGGACATTGTAGAGATGTCGGTGCTGGTCTCTTCTCACAGGTGACAGAACCAGAGGGAAGGGCTTCAAGCTTTAACAGGGAAGGTTTAGACTGGACATCAGGAAAAAATTCTTCACTGGTCAGAGTGGTCAGGCACTGGAATGGGCTGCCCTGGGTGGTAGCTGATTTCTCACCCCTGGATGTGTGTAGAAGTCACTTAGATGTAGTGTTGGAGGATCTGGTTTAGGAGTAAACTTGTTGATTAGGGTTGAAGGTTGGACTCGATGATCCCAAGGGTCTTTTCCAACCTGAATGATTTCATCCAGGGTTGGTTAAAGTTCTCATCTCCCAAGTGATTTATTTCCATCTGCTCTTTGACCACTGATGAATATTACTTCCATGGCATTTTGTGTGCAAGATGTGCCTGAAGCGACATCCTCAAACCAGCTTCGATCCAAGATCAGAAAACAAATACTTAAGGAAGCACTTGAGCTTTGGAGATGAATTTATTGCAGTCCCAGCAAAACCTCTGGATCTAATCTAGATCGGGACTTTGCTCCCTGCCCCTTTCCCTTTTACAGGGACAGAACACTACTGAATGTATTGTCCTTCTCACAATAGTTCTCCCTCCTTCCCTCGGGGCTTTCACTGCACCTAATTTGCCTCACCCTAAACAAGCAGCACTGGCCTTATCTTCTGTCACTGGAGAGACACTTCAACCCCAGCCTGAATTAGTCACTGTGGCTTACAGGTCAGGAGTGGACACAAGTGTTCAATTGAGCTCTGAGAGGTGTGGAGTTAACAGGACACTTATCTGTTCACACATACCATCCTCCTGAACTGCTTTGCCTCTGTGGACCACCAGACAGCAGCACTGCCAGTGCCACCAAATCAAAGCACAGGTGCTTCCCTGGGCAGGGCTGGAGTAAACAGCTCAGGGAAATTCAAAAGGTACCTAAGCAGTGGGGTAATTAAGAGAAAAATTGCTTCTGAAGCTATAGAACTGGAGGACTGACAGGGCCCTTCTGCTCAGGGACCCCTTCCCAGGTCTGCACTGGAAACTGCTCTCAGAGCAGCCACAGCAGCCAGAAGCTGGAGAATATTCCTGCTCTTACCAGCACGATTTCCCCCTGCTTAGGTACAACTGAAAGAGCTGGAGGACTCACTGCTGGTCGAGCAGTACTGACACTAGACAGAGACTGTGACAACTGGTAGCTGGAGGGCTTGCCAGGATGGTCTAGGGAAGGACTACCCCAAGAGACCCTCCGATGCA
This sequence comes from Rhinopomastus cyanomelas, assembly GCA_013400115.1. Taxonomy (NCBI): domain Eukaryota; kingdom Metazoa; phylum Chordata; class Aves; order Bucerotiformes; family Rhinopomastidae; genus Rhinopomastus; species Rhinopomastus cyanomelas. The sequence goes on along the minus strand of VXBP01007098.1, from coordinate 444,027 downwards.
TGGATGAAACCGTGTCCTCCTCACTGAGCAGCTGCAGGACTATCTGCTCCACGTGGCAGCATGTTCCTCCATTTAATCAGAAGCAGCACAAGCAGGAGATGTTTGCACACCCAGGCAGCCTCCTCTGTGTCTTACACAACTGCTGAGGAGACAAGGTCTTGTGGCTCATAGCCTCACTAGCCACAGATGTGTGGCTGCAATGCTCATGCTACTTGTATGTTGTAGCCCTTCCTCTCATCTGTCACACCTGTGGCAAGGATGTGAGGTGCCCAGAAGGACACGGCTTCACTATGAACTGCTGCTTCTGAACCCTCACACAAGCTGATGAGAAGGGACCCTTTGTGCTCAGTGTATGGAAACAGGCAGAGAGCTCACCTCCAGCTTTTGCTCGAACGATAGCAAGATGGAGTTCGAAGGGAGAAGGCCCAAGCCCTTCAGTGATGCCCTCACCCATCAACCCTGCCTCCTCCATTGTCATGATTGTAGGGAGTTCTTCACTCAAAAATTAATATACTGGAGGTCTTGCTTTCCTAGGCTGCCCTTTGGCTCCTTCTGGTGATCTCATTTCCATGTGTATGAGCTGAGGTGAGAGCATGGCCACTTCAAAGCCTCGGAAATGGACCCCCAGCACTGGGATGCCGAAGGAGGACTGGAGAATCAGCATGAGAATGTTATCCTAACACCTTGGCAAGAATGGGAGCCCTCAAACCAATGTTTATTCAGAAGCAGAGAGGGATGGCCTAGCTGGGCAGGATTTTCATTTTCATTCCTAGGGGTGTGAAAGGACAACACGTAAAGATATTTACAACTTGTGATGCTTCTCCCAACCCAGGAGATGCTAAGAAGTGGTGGAAAACCAAAAGGCTTTTAAAATGCAGGAGGGAATTCACTGCCCACTGTGAGCTTAAACTTGCAGCTTTTGTGGTTCTTCTGACCATGTTTGGACAAAATTCACACAAAAGGTTGATGTCAGTAGAAGATGGATCACAAAGGAGCTTAGGTTTCAAAATCAAACAAGATCCTTCTAGTCTGTGCCTGGCTGTACTCAGCAGCCCGTCACGCCAGAGCCTTGGAGCTGTAAGAGCAGTGGGATGTCCAACAGGAGATCAGCAGATCTGATCAGGCAACGAAAGGTACCATCTGCCTAGCAAAAACCATGGCTACCCATGTGGTGCTCACGACAGAGCACACAGCACATTCATGAGCACCCTGGGAAAGGCTAGCCCAGTTATTGGTGCAGAACCAAAACACTGGCTGCTTCTGCTGGGGCTCAGCACGCAGCGATGGAGAACGCGGAGAAGAGTTGGGCGTTCAGGTCTAGCCTGACTGGGTCATCTATGTCCCAGGAGCTGCCTTCAGTCTCCTGTAGCCTCTTCTCATCTTCCCACCATAACAAGAGCACATGGCTTTTCACATTAACATTTCAGACATCTCTCTCAGGTTGAGCACCCACATGGGGTAGTTCTAAATGTTTGGTTCAACTTTAGGAGAGTTATGCAAAAAAGTAAGGTTCTGCTGCACCCACCCAACGTTCCTTGGGAGAACATCCTGCAGGTACGTTGCAGCCAAAGAGAATCAGAACACACAGGATCCCAGCAGGCATAGCCCAGAAAGCTGACTGGATTTTCTGACCTGGACACTTGTGTGTCCTAGGAGTCCTTGGCTACAGAGCTTCAGCCTAGTCCTCTGTCCTAGGCAGGGCTTTCACTTGGGAAAGATGATTAATGGCTGTGTCCTGGAGGAGATTACAAGCAGGTAAACAGACAGCGTGGCCTTGACCTATTTCCCATACATCTCACACAGGTGAGTTCACCTGGTCTCTAAAGTTTACCCACCTGTCAATGATAAGCAGTTTACATTAGTTTCCTGCTTTAACCATCAACCTCTGGCTGGCTACCTTGTGTTACGGGGTCATGCTTCTCTACTCCAGATGAATGAGTCCATCCCATGAGCATGGGCCAGCTGAGTTGGAACTGGAGTAACAGGGTTGCCAGAGCTGCTTCATCTTATTGCCCAGCCTTTCAGGACAACCGAATCAGATGGACACATTCAAGCATACACCAGAAGATGGTGGCATGTACTTCTAACTTCATAGAATCAAAGAATCATTAGGGATTGGAAAGGACCTCGAAAGATCATCCAGTCCCATCCCCCTGCTACAGCAGGATCACCCAGACCAAGTCACACAGACAGTCTGGGTTAGAAGGGAGCACAGGATCATCCAGTTCCAACTCCCTTACCATGGGCAGGGACACCCCACCCTAGACCAGGCCAGCCAGAGCCTCATCCAGCCTGGCCTTAAACACCTCCAGGGATGGGGGCCCAACCACCTCCCTGGGCAAACCATTCCAGGCTCTCACCACTCTCATAGTGAAGAACTTCCTCCTCACATCCACTCTAAATCTACCCATCTCCAGCTTTGCTCCATTCCCCCTAGTCCTGTCGCTACCTGACATCCTAAAAAGCCCCTCCCCAGCCTTTTTGTAGGCCCCCTTCAGATACTGGAAGACCACAAGAAGGTCACCTGGGAGCCTCCTCTTCTCCAGACTGAACAGCCCCAATTCTCTCAGTGTGGCCTCCTAGGAGAGGTGCTTCAGCCCTCTGATCATCCTCGTGGCCCTCCTCTGCACTCGCTCCAGCACCTCCATATCCTTCTTGTAACAAGGGCTCCAGAACTTGTGTTACTGTGACTAGGTCGACCACGACCAAGGCCACTTTTATGGGACAATGTGTTGGCAAATGAGAATTTACTACTGTATTTGTCTTTCAAAGCAGAAGCAGCCCACTTCATCTCTCCAGACATGAGTGTCCATGTTGAAATGTTGCAGAAGAACACTTTTGAATCAATATAGCACATATTTTCACTGGCTGAATAAAACTAGCTTGCTAAGCCCAAAGCTGTTGGTGGGGCATTTGTGTCCCATAAGTAGTGACACTTACAGATGCCCTTATTGAGATGAGCAACAGGTCCCAGAGAGACTGACAGCAAACTGGCACAGCTCCAGGGCTCCACAATAGTCTTCTCTTCCTCTCCTCCAGAATAAGACTACAGGAAGACTTTCTGGTTTCATTCTAACACTCTTTCTGATCTGCCCACTCCTGACAGTCAAAGGAAAACCAGCAACTCCCAAGAGCAGGTTTGGGTGTCAAATGAACCGAGTGACCTGGAAGAGACTGACCTTCCTCCATCCTGACCAGAAGTGAAGGGAACAATGAAGTTAACTGGGGAAACACTCACCTCAGGTCTCTGGCACGTGGTGGAACTTCAGGCTTCCCTTACAGTCAGAGGTAAAACAGGCACCTGCAGGAGACAACTTTCCCACCCATTTTAGGAGGGGCTGAGCTGCTCTCTGGAAATATCTGCTTTGTCCTGACTGACAAACAAGTGAAGACCATCAGTTTGGATCTGAGGCAGCCCAGCTTCAGACAGCTAAGGCTGAGTGAGTGAGAGCCTTTAGGCATCAGCTGTGAGATGCCTGAAGCAAGCTGATGGGAATCTGGACCAAATGCTTTTGTCAGCTTCAGAGAGGAGTTTGGAAGCCCTCCTAGAAAGACTCAGTAGAAAGAAAAAGCAGAAGGCACGAGATCATATTGCAGGGTACTTAGTGGACACTTAGACTGCAGAATTTAATAATCTTCAGCTGCATGACAGCAAAACAAGCACAACCAGAAACAGCTGCAATGATTTTAGTCAAAGGGCTAGACTTTCCAGTGTGGCCTAAGATCTTGTGTACATGCTGGTCACTCTGGCTAGTGCTATCCTCACCAGCATCTTGGAAGATCAGACGATAGGTTTGCACATCCACGAGGAATTTTCTGCAACAGCCACAGGCAAAACTCACTTCAGGGATCCAACCTCAAACTTCCTACTGAGGCGTTTCCCTTCCTGTATTACTGAAGGCAGAGCACAGCTGGCTAGTGGTCTGAGGGGGACAGTAAAACTGCATGAAACATTCAGACTGTAGATACTAAACAGTCAAATTACAATTAGAAGCCCCAAGACCTTCTGAGTTCCATGCCTGGCTAGCAAGGATCACGTTTGGAGCTACCTGAGAAGCTCAGTACATTGCTCATGATGTTATAGGGAAACACTCCTGATTTCTTCTGAATTATCAAGCTCAGCCCATATCTGAAGATAGTGTCAGGCAACCTGACCTGACAGTCCGATCCACTTTGCTTTGACTTCAGCCTCTTTTTTTTCCACCACCACTAGTTAATGTTTGATACACAGGGCATTGGGATAATTACCACTGCATCTGTTTTCTCTATTACAGGCTGCACTTTTAGCCACATAATCACTTATGACTGCATGAAGGATTCTCAGAGTGTGTCTACCAAAAAAAAGTGTGTCGAGAGGCATCTGCTTCATTTAGCTGGGAAATTAAAGGGGAAAAAAAGCTCAAAAATGGAGTACTTACCCCAGAGCAACACTGAAATTATTCCCCGTACTAAAGTCCAGCCTACTGCTCTATTAAATCAATTTATGCTGCTTCCCTGATCAATCTACTAACCTTTCCCGCGCCAGACATGCCCAGATTTCATAAGCATCCCCGCCAGTACTAGGAGGCAACTGACGCTAACCAAGAATAGAACAGGGCAAAATTTGATTCCCAGAGTAAAACCAGCCTGGATTGTTCAGCAAACTCTAATTAGAAGTACCAAGCGAAGCTCTGGCTTGCAGAAGCCCTGCAGAGACTGCAAGAGCTCTGAAGGGCAGGAGATGCCTTGTTTTACTGCTTCAGCAAAAGAAAATACAAACAAATGCTTACGAGGAACATTCACATAACCCCTTGCTCGTTTTAGGTCTGTGGTTTGCACATCCCTGCAGATGAACAAGAATTGCAGTTCTTGACTGAGTGAATTCCCACATATCTGTCCCAAAGTCTTGTTGTTCTTTGAAGACAGAGGAAGTTTCAAGTATTAAAACCATCTCTGAAATCTTTATGAGACTGTGTGACAAGGTACTTTGTGCTTCTTGAGAGATTGAAAAGGAAAAATCTCTGATTTCTTTTCCAGCTCTTCTTAAGCTACCAGCCAAACACTCTTGTACATGGGTGTCCTCTCACCCATCCGGTCTCACCTCTCATCTCCTTCTCAGCTCCTGGCTGAGTGGCCAGTAGAGAGGAAGCCTCGGCTGCAGAGAACAGAGGTCCATTCTTTGAGAGAGGACATGTCACAAGGCCTAGGCATATCTCAGATGTACTCCAACTATCTAGCTATCTGTCCAGTCTGTCTGTCTGTCTGTTTATCTATCTATCTATCTATCTATCTATCTATCTATCTATCTATCTATCTATCTATCTATCTATCTATCTATCTATCTATATCTGTCTAGTCTATCTGTAATTTATCTATAATCAATGTCTAGTCTATCTAGTCTATCTATAATTTATCTACCTATAATCTATCTTATCTAGTCTATCTGTCTATCTATCTATATCTACCTATATTTATATGTCTAATCTGTCTATCTGTCTAGTCTATCTATCTGTAATTTACCTATAATCTATCTATCTAGTCTATCTATCTACCTATAATCTGTCTGTCTGTCTGTCTAGTCTATGTGTCTATCTATCTATCTATCTATCTATCTATCTATCTATCTATCTATCTAGTCTATCTATAATTTATCTACCTATAATCAATCTATCTGTCTATCTGTCTAGTCCATCTATCTGTCTATCTAGTCTATCGATCTATCAAGTCTATCTATAATTTATCTACCTATAATTTCTCTATCTATCCATCGTATTTATCTATTTAATCCAGCCACCCAGAGCCACCAGTGTTGTTTGTTGTTAACAAAACCCCGCATAACATCTCAATATGTAGAAAACCCAGCAGCACGAGGAGAGATTTAAATACAAGCACATGTTTCCAAGTCATAAAAATGACCATAAAAGATTGACTTCTCGTTAACTCTCTCAGCTGGCTGCTGTCAGTGCAAAGAACTAAGCAATCCCATCTTTTAATGCCATGTAAATTGTACTGCTGTGTTGTGATACATCAATTAAGTTCTTTGAATAAATTAATCAGAAAATTCTGTAAGGATGCTTCTTTGCTTTCTAAATGGAAAAAATAATAAACCCAAACACAAACGCGGGCTTTGTGTTTATCTGGTGGTTTGTTTTCCTCTGGAGCTAATTCATGGGTTGAGATCTCCATGCATATATATTCACACATGTAAATAAGGAATGAAAAGCTTCACATTCTGTGTGAAAGGCCCCAAAACACTTCTCATAATTTAACTTAATAGATGTTAGCAACATGCCAGCTAAATAAAGCGCCTTACACACATTTACATGAAGCATCAGTTTTGCAGCTGACTGACTACTACTCCATTATTTCTACTAATTACATATTTATCTGCCTGAAGGAGCAGCTCTACTATTGATTCAACCAGAAACAGCTTGCACAAAGCCAAAAATAAAGCAGCATTATGAAGTCAGACTTTTACATGCAAATACAAGACCCGGTTAGCAGGGCACAAAGCAACAGAGTCACGTAACTTTACCAGGAGATGCAGCACCTCCTCACACAACCAGAAATGTTTCATCTCAGGTTTTAACACGAAAGCAGACAAGTTGCTCTGTTTGGAACAGAACTTAGTTTCTAAAAAGCTAACAGACCCTTCTTTCTGCTTTAGTACCCACAGAATGAGCTGAGATCAAACCTTGGTTATGCCTGAGTTTTGTTGAAGCATGACCTGTGCTAAGACATTTTAAGAATCAGCGTCCATCCCACCTAACGCTTGATTGCTGCTTAATACTTAAATCCTAATTTTTAATTTAAATATTGGCTTTTATTTATTTTAATCAAATAATGATTTTTAGTGCTTGTGCCCAGCTGCTGAACTGCTGCAGCACCACACCCAACCTCAAAATTGGTCCACATCACATCCTCTAGAAACCAAAGTCCACAAGGGGACACCACAGCCAGGCCAGGCAGCGCAGCTGAGGTCTTGCTGGTGATGAAGCCGCGTGAGGCTTCCTTATAGAGTGGCTTTCTTTTTCTTTTTAAAAGCATTATTTCCTGTGTGTATGAATTTTGACATGCAGCATATGAAGGGCCTGTGTGTGACTGCTGTGTGCAAAGCGAGCAAAGCTCCCGCAGGTGCTGCAAGTGTGCGAGGCACTGTCCACGCGTGTTATACAATCCCAAGGGAACGCGGGGCGGCTTCTCTCGGAATAACGAGCAGAGCACTAGCTGATGTAGGGGAAGGAAAATCTCCCAATCCCCTTGCAAAACCAAGCATCATCTGTACTGCATTCTGGCAAATAATAAGCATTAATGCCCTTAAACAATGCGGGCTCGGAGAAAAAGGATGGATGGATTGAGGGAGGGGAGGTTTGTAAATATTGCCCACAAATCATTCAGGGCTTCTTTCACAGCGCAGTATTAAAGCCAGACTAAATTAGCAGTCCACTTCCCCCGCTCTCCTTCCCACTCAAGTCATGTCTGTTTACCCTCAGTAATGACAAAATGTAGACAACTGTCTGCTAGGACTGTGGTGACATTGGCACACACATACCAGACAGGCAGAATGTTGTGGGAAACAGAGATCGAAGCATCTTGATATACGAGAAACAATTATCATGGGGATTGTTGTTTCTCAATGCAACAGCTATAATAAATAGTTGCCATATGCTAAGCACAGATGCCTCCTTGAAAAGCAGCCCTGTGATGGCACAGCCCATGTTCTTCAGAGTCTGGGGCTTGGGTGAAACGACTGGCTTTTTGCAGCCTCGAGGAAAGGCGTCTCAGGCCACTGAAGAGCTGAGGAGGGAAAAAGAGCCTCAGTAACAGCTTTGGGTTTTGCTGGGGAATCTGAAACAAATCTCTTCAATCAGTGAGAGAAACTGGGGTGCCTCTTGGTAAGTGGGACTTCACCTCTGCTGCCTTCTCAAAAAACATAAACAGAGAGGCAAGGAAAACCTTTTTGAGGAAGAAGGACTAATTGTCTGATTTACAGAGGTATCGGACCTGCTAGAGGTTTTAGTGCTCTGCGAGGGGCTCAGGCTTCGTCTGATTTGCAGGTGGAATGCTTCATAGACACGTATGTAGGGACACACACACACACACACACACAGAGGCATGTGTCTTCTCCCATATATCACAGATTTGTTCCATCAATCCAGACAAGGAAAGCTCCTTTTGTAGCAGAGGAAGATGAAGAAGCAAATAGAAGACCATGAGGTTCTTCCACCTGCTGCACTAGCCCATCACAGGTGCTTGTGCTGGGCAATGCAGAAAGCAACACAAACCCAAAGCTAACAGGCCAAACCGAACCAGGCAGACCACCCTACGCTGCATCCCACTGAGGCTGGCAGGACTGATACTGTTTTATCACCACTCCCAGCTTAGCATCGCCAGGGGAAATTTAGGCTTGAGGTGAGGAGAAAGTTCTTCACCGAGAGAGTCATTGGCCACTGGAATGGCCTGCCCAGGGAGGTGGTGGAGTCGCCAACTCTGGAGCTGTTCAAGGCAGGATTGGACGTGGCACTCGGTGCCATGGTCTAGCCTTGAGCTCTGTGGTGACAGGTTGGACTTGATGATCTATGAGGTCTCTTCCAACCTTGATAATACTGTGATACTGTGATACTGTGATCTGCCTAGGATCTAAGTTCTTTAACACCCGATCTTCCTTGCATCCACAACACCCTCTGGGCACATCTCCCGCCTCTCCTCCTGCACAGTGCAAAAGGTAGACAGTCACAGTTAGGTGTCTAAAAAGGCAGAGTGAGACCAGACCCCAAAACCATTACATGATGGCACCTATCTACCAGATTCTTTCAGGGAGAGTTACAGGAGTAGGTTCTTCTAGGACAAAGAAGAGAAGATATATTGTCTGGAACCCCAGGTACTCAAAGCTTCACCAAACCCCTCCCTCTCTGTTCTTCAGTGCTTTACGGCGCTCAGCAGTCTCAATCCTCGCACTATTCTACAGGCATCTATTAATTTCTACATCTTCAGCTGCAGTAAAATGGGATCCCAGTTTGAGTCTGGGCATCTAGGTGTGACTGCAACAGAAACACCCAGGACTCCACTGCCAGCACACACCAGAACCGACGCTCCGGCAGGCGCTGCTAGATGAGAAAACTCAATGAAAAGCTAAACCAGCCAACAGTCTCTCCGTGTGTGTGTCTGTGTGTGTCACTAGGAGCATGGCAGGGCATACATTTGGAAATCCAGCTGTGAACCGCTTAGATAGGTTTTGGAAAGAGCCAACGCGTCGTGCGCAGCAGATGCTGGCTCCATCGGTGTCACAGAAGGCGGTGACGTAACGCGCTGGACGGGCTGGCTGTCACGATTTGTGGCTGCTGTCCCCCAGAACGCCGATAGCTTTTAAAGCACGTCTTTTAAAAAGTGTTAACCAAATCGAGAAAACATGTTACAAAAACGTTGGCTGCTTTTTAATCTGTTACGTGGTTAATATGCGACAGTGATTAACAGCCATGAGGAATTTCCAATCACTCCTCAGATTTTTCATTCAAACTTTCATTCCCTTTTAGCCAGAAATGTTCTCTGATGTGAATTCAGCTGTGTGCTTCGTCAGGAACTTGACATCAACAGTACCAGGACCTTCCTTAGTATGATCCTGTTTACACCAAGGATTCTGAAGGCTACCCCCAGCTCCCATCCTAAATTTATGGGAAAAAGGAGAACTGTTAAGGAAAAGTAAACCCTGCAGGGTGGCTGCTGCACATGGTGAAAAGCCCTTCTGTGCGTGTGTTACACATACAACGTGCTGCACGAGCCTTTCGTCGGCTACACTTGTACCTGGTGTAAGTTGATTAAACAGCCAAAAAACCCCCCTGTCCCTTGGGAGGTTTCCTGTTGTGAGCTCTTGCTGCTCTTGCAGCAGCTCCCACAGGATAGCTGAATAAAAGACAACTGCTCAAGTGCTGGAGATTCTTTTCTTAGCATATGAAGACTTTATGGCTTCACACTTGGAACCTTCAGAAGCTCCTGTGTTCCCGGCATCTTTTTGGGCCCTTACTTTTTGAAAGCTGACCTATTAGTAAAACCCCAACAGCATTTCTGTTCTCTCTGGCTTTGCTGTTAGCCTGTTAAAGACCCTGTCCAATGATGACAATACCACTGTCAAGCTAGATACAAGCTGGTCTACCTCTGAATGCCACAGCACCGGTTTATCTGACGAGTTTACAGACTGAGACCCCGCTGCTGCACCTGACTGCTGACGGACCTGGAGAGAGGGAATGAAATTCAAGAGCAGAGGCTGCTGTAATTTAGACCCAGGAGGTATTTTGCAGTCCTTACTGAAACCTTCTCACAGCATTTGTACTGAGATCAAGCTCTGCAGCAGCTGGAGTGGGGACCCCTTTGGATTCAGCCTGTAGGTCTGCAAACCAAACTTGTGGCTGAGAATGGGGCTGCCCTGGTTCCAGCTACTGTGGCTAGCTAGGGCCAGTGTAGCACAAGGAAGCAGTTTAGCCTGACAACTGCTACCCAGTAGTTTGGGTCAATACATGTGGGAGAGAAATGAAACCATGTGAGGAAGGCAGAGAGGTGGAGGCCAGTTGCTCCAAACTGGAATTTAGCTGCAATGTGCAAGTTGGCACCTGGCAGATGTGAAAAGCACCAGGAGACACTAAGAAAGAAGAAAGAGTCAGGACCCCAGCTTTACAAGTTATTTGAAAGAGAAGTTCAGGCACATCAAACAAATCTATGACGGACCTGAACTGTGTTCATAGAGGGCAAGAAGATTTCCTCCCCTTTTAGCCCACGCTCATTAAGCAGGGCAATTTCCTTCTGCTTCCTCTGGAGGAGAAGGTTTGTCCTGGAGATATTTGCAAGTGAAAAATCTGACACTCAGATGAAAGGAAGCAAACCAGTAGCTGACGGAGCTAATGACAACGCTCCTGGATGTTAAACGGTGGTGAGTCAAAGAGGAGTGACACAGAGCTCTCTACAGATTCAGATCAAGTTCAACAGAAGGCAATGATTTCCTGAGTTATAGATTGTGCCAACCCCTTCTACCAGGAACCCCATCCTCACCTGCCCACACAGATCCTCCTGGCTGAACAAACTGCTGAACTGTCAACACATTCAAGTATGCCCAAGGAGCTGGGGGTCAAGGCCCTTAGAAGATACTCAGCAGTAAACGATATCATTCCTTCTTGCAGGCTATGGTTAGAGCACTTCTGACAAGCACTGTAGAAGCATTCTCCAGGGATCCCACAAGCTTGGACTCGGAACGCAAGACAGTGTCTCCGCTGTTCCCCAGCATCATGCTCGGAGCACACCCTGCTCTGCATGTCCTCTGGGCTGCAGCAGTAGTGAAGCTTGCAGGACCCGAGAGGAGGACGGTGGTTATTTCTGTCTTTCCCTTTCTTTCCCCTCTCCTGCTCAGTGACTAATTTCTTATGGAGAGGGCAGCCTCCAGGGAGCTCGGCTCAGCCTGCCTGGCCCAGGGGCTATTGTTAGCTTTGCTTTCTGACACATCTAAATCAGGGCAGACTCTTCAGCTTGTGTCTGGAGTGTCAAGAGCTTCCGTAGACGGATCTTCATCTAATCTCCTCTGGGATAGCCTTAAGTGTCTTGTTTTCCCTTCTTCTCTTGCTTGGCCTTTGTCCCTTTTGGTTTGCTTGCTTGAGACAGCAGCCACTGAGGATCTGGAGGTAGTTTTCAAGCATCTCTTCCGCACAGAGAAATTCCTCCTGTTTCCCTCAGCTCTACTTTGCATCGAGCCGTTGCCTTAACTGCACAACCTTAACTGTCGTGCTCCAACAGAAATATGAGGTCCGTGTTGGACTCTCAGGTTTTCTGAGGCAGTAAAAACAACAAGAAAAAGCAGGAAGAACCAGTGGTTTCAAGCACGACGGGCATGTTGTACATAGGACAAACCCTCACCTTTGAAGAGCTGGCTCCGTGTTCACTGCATCTCCCTGCATTTTCAAAGGAGATGCTCTGTTAAAAAAAGTGACCTCAGCAGAAGTGAAGGAGATAAGAAAGTGCCCAAAGGATCACAGAGTCACACCTGCAGAGCTGATGGACTATTACTGCACAGAGCTAAGAGCCTGATGTTCATCAACCACCCTAAGCCAAGTCTCCTGGAAAAAGAAGGTTTGTTTGACAATTTTCTGCCTGTTTTCCTGTCTTCACGTGTGCTCAGCTCTCTTAATGGCCTTTGAGTTAAACAGCTCATTTCCACCAAATGTAATGGGTGTAGAAATTACACTCCAAGGTTTTAAACTGCTGCAAGTCAGACACCTGGGTTGAGGCAGGTGGTCCTGCTGGTATTCTAACTGAGGAGGAGTTTCTAGCAGAAGCTAAGCCTGACTAGGTGCAAGGAATCCCTATAAGAAAACATTATGGATGTCTCAGTCGTAAAGAAAACCCTCAGCTGGAGCCAACACCATTGTACACAAACACAACACAGAAATCCTGCAGAGATCTTGCTCCTCTGCTTCCTCCAATCTCAACAGAGATCTTCAAACCTTACATTTTTTAACAGATTTTCTTAGGAAGATGAGTCTTGAGATTTCCTCTCCTCATCATTACAGGTCATTTAAGACATCAGAATCAAGGCAGTTATCCATCTGGGTCTGAAGGGCAGCCAGAAAACCAATAGTTGTATCAGAATGTTAAGTGAGTTGATCCTGCTGAGGCAGGAGGATTGGACTGGATGATCTTCCGTGGTCCCTTCCAATCTGCAACGTTCTGTGGTCCTGTGAACAACACTGAGCACTGAATAAAAGCAATTTGTTCTGAGAGAAACCCATCTTAGCACTGTTTCGCTGTTGGATCTTACTGACACAACAGTGATGTCTGCTCCTTTGCTAACATTTCCCACCCTCTGCTTGGTTAGGGGAAGTGAAGTGTAAAGAGTATCTGTGTTCCTCTTCCTTTCACCACCTGAGTGCTGACCGAGCTGCATATCCAGTGCTTCTCTTCTTAATCAGTGACTACGGGTGGTTAAGGGGTATCATTCAAGGGGCCAAATTCTGAGTTAGGATGGACTTACCCAAATCAGCAGACTTTCATTATCTCTGTGGTTTGGCTGCTATGTCAGAACTTACTCCTGTAGTTTAGCAGTTTGATGACAAAGCACTACTGGCACTCCGGATGGCTTTTCCCAGCGCAGTCAACAGATAAATGGAGACCAGATGCCACAGTCCCAGCTCCCATTAGACACGTGCTTGCTCCATTGACGTGTACACAAAGGTGAACCTTGGTGCTGCCACCACTACCTCAATCTTTACTGCAGGTTTCGAATATTAGTGTCACATCAATGAAAATAAGCAGTGAGGAGAGGAGGAGAGAACATCTTTGTAACAGCACATAAAACACCAACACATTTCACGCAGTTTTGGAAGAACAAGCTCTAACCTAAAGCCACATCTGCAGATACTCTTGAAATCTGCATAAAGCTTCTACCAGAGTCTGCTTCAGGAATTTACTGAAGACTGGAATGAAAAAGGAAGAATCACAGATTCAGGACTATGAGAATCATAGAAACTTTTAGGTTGGAAAAGACCTTAAAGATCAACAAGTCCAGCCATTAATTCAACTGTCCCAAGGTCACCACTAAACCAAGTCCTTAAGCTCCATATGTACATGACTTTTAAATGCTTCCAGGGATGGTGGTTCAATCTGCTCATGAATAACTACAGCCAAAAACAGGGGGTTTGGGATGTCACTGGGTCAAAGGTAACACTGTCTGAGAAGGGAGAAACTTCTATAAAAAAAGAAGAAACAGGACCCAAGGAATGCAAATGTGTCTTCCACCAGATCAAAACAATCCCCAACCTTAAAAAACTCAGCCCCCTACATGCCACAAAGACAACCTCCCCCCTCCACATACTTGAAAAGATGATGAACTGGTTATCTCCTGTGAAATGGAACCCATCACAGGCTGATGCACAGCTTAGCAATACTGCAAGACAGAAGAACCCTGGCCATTTGCAAGAGAGAAAATGTGGCTGCAAGAACTCATCGGTGGTCTCGCTGTTTGTACTTTGAAGCGAAGGCAGCCGAAATAACAGCGCTGGAAGCGCCAGTTGTATAACCCAAGTTCTGACTGTTCTATGGGAAAAGCCCGTCGCATGCCAAGCGTTCTTTGCGTTTATCATAGAGCATCTTTAGCAATCCAGACACGAAAGAAAAGCTTCTCTCTCAAAGCAAGAGCACTCCTACTGAAAAAGAAAAACTGTGAACCAATATGGACTATTTCAATGGAGAATCCAAACCAGAAGTCAGAAAGACCAGGTCTGAGGGACACACTAGGTGCAGATCAGCTGGTGTGACGAAACAGATCACGTACCTAGACAACTTGTTGATGGATATGCTTGCCAAAGGTAATTTAGTGCTGGACACAGGGCTGAAAGCAACCAAGGAAAAAATCAATAGGCATCCAAGTGGCAGGTTTAGAGCAGTTTTACAGAAGACAGCAGACTTCAAAGTAGGCAGTGAGAGTGAGCTGTGGCCTTTTTAGTCCTCAGAGCTGAATTAAGTCAAAGGCACATGGCTTCTTCATACAATGCTAACAGGATAGAAGGAAGACTTAAGCCCATCAGCAAGAACAGAGCAACGGATAAACCTCTTTGACTAAGACTTAGTTTATTTAGTCAGATGGGGAAAAAAGAAAGCCCCTCTGAAGCCATCACTATCCCATCTGTCTGTATTATTCACAAAGACCTGTCCATAGGCTGAGTGGTGTTAACAAGGCATCGCTGCTCGTTTGAACTATACGGAGGTGCAGAAAGTCATAGAGTTAACACATCGTTAAACAGAACCAACTAAAGGCGGTGAGGAATCCAAAAGCTTCTACTAACAACAACATTTCTTTCCAGGACACAAGGCAGGCCACAAAATCCAGGAAAGACACAATTTTTAATCGTGTTCCTTGAGCAAGTCATAGAATTATAGAACGTTAGGGGTTGGCAGGGACCTCTAGACATCATCTAGTCCAAGTGCCCCACCAAAGCACGATCATCAGACATGCATCCAGGCAGGTTTTGAATGTCTCCAGAGAAGGAGACTCCACAACCCCCCTTGGGCAGCCTGTTCCAGTGCTCCATCACCCTCACAGTAAATAAATTTCTCCTCATGTTGAGGTGGAACTTCCTATGTTCTAGCTTATACTCATTACTCCTTGTCCTATTACTGGCCACCAGTGAAAAGGGACTGGCCCCTTGCTCAAAATACGGTGGGTGTGGATGTGTATAAATCACAAAGGAGCAGGACATCACGTCTGTATTCAACTGTGACCCTCTTTTTGCCCAACCAAAGACTGCCCCAGGAGAAGAGGACCTCTCAGAAAGGTATTAAAGAAGGAAGATGTGTGTGTGCTGCACGCTCCAATGATGGGCAGAGTCCAGCAGTAATACAGATCTTGGCTAATGCATGTGAAAGTCAGAGAACAGACACGAAGCATCACTCACTGACACTAATATAATAGTCTGCCCCCCCGGGAGCGACGCACGCAGAGCAGCGATTGGCCCGCACGTCTTTTGGGGATGCAGTGCTGTGAGCATGTTTTTTCAGACAAAGGAAAACCGGGAGCCCCAGAGCTCACGCAAAGAAAATGCCATTATCAATATAAGTCTTCAGCGCTTGGACAACCCTGGGAGCTTTCACCAGGCTGCTTTCAGAAATGACAAGAATTCACATGCCATCTGTTTGTCCCTAAAAGTGCAACAACTGATGCCATTATCAACCCTTCTCTGCCAAGAGGGATGAAATCGACCCCAGCCAGCTCCCCCCACGCCAAGACTGCTTATTCCAGCATGAACTGCGTGCAAACTATTAGGCAGGAATTTGGAGATGATTTCTGCAATGCGAATCCGCTCCGCTGGATCCAGCAAGTTACGGCTGGACAACTGATGCCACAGGGAATTTGGACATTCAGTGGATGTCTGAATCATCATCACCCAAAACTGTCTTGAAGCTTATTAATTACAGATGTGTAAAGTCCATTCCTGCCAAACTGCATTAGTGATGGCTCCAAATGCAGAGATAGGCAAGTTCCAAATTGACTGATGGAGGAAATGACTGACGGTGCGAAGGAACGGAGCTTGTAGCGAAGATTTGGCAGAGAGAGAAGAAAAAGAGAATCATCCTGCTATATAAGATCAGTGAAGTAAATGTCTGACGTGCTTCCACGGGGGAAAATACCATGTTGTTTAGTGATGGTTTATTTAAACTCAGGCATTCCCTGCTTGTGCAGAGAGTCCCTTTTTTACCCACAAACCATGTACACAAAGTGAGCATCAGCCTCAAAAACTCACTCAGTGGCTCTAAACTACCCCACTGAGACAATTACCACATCCAAACAAAGTCTGGAGGTAGAAACACCTGCAAGGACCCCTCAAAAGAATTTTGACCACATGAACTGCCAGCAAGAGGAACACCTGACCTTGAGCTCACCAGTGTTGACTCGACAGACACTTGTACTTTGTAAGATCTCCTCACGTGGCTCCTTTTGGCAGGTGATCCACCTGCTGAAAATGGGCAAATTGTCCTCGCTAACAGGAAACCCCTTCTGTGAAGACAGTAAGTTGGTGCTGACACAGAGGAAAAAGGTCCTTCTCTGTCCCTGACTACAGACACAAAGGTTTGCACTGGCAGTACCATGTCCTGACTACAGACACAAAGGTTTGCGCAGTCGTGCAGTGAACTAGACTGAATCAAGTGGATCCAGCTACCCCCACCCATCCAACTCCAGCTGAATCTATTCCAGTTCACCATTAGGCAAGGAAAGTGCGGTGAAGCACAAGGGCAAGACTAAGCAACCAGCAGCAGAGGAAGTGTGGAACTGCTGCTTTTATCAACACAGACAATTCACGCCGGCCTACAGTACTTGTCTGACTGCAGCCCCGAGATCTTCCAAGGAGCATCTCATGTCAGCTCATATCTTGCCACTCCATAATGCTGTCATCACTGCCTGAACCTGATCAAAACTCTACAAGAGAAGAGGTTTTTGGAAAAGACAGTTTCTGCTTAAAACACTAAAGCCATTCTTCAGTCATGAAAGCAGCTGAATACCCGGAGGCTACTCCTGCATGATTAGGTCCAGCAAGATCCACACCCCAAAACCCATCTAGCCTCACTGTGCCACTAGCACCACTTGCCGATCACCAAGCACCACGACTCCAAATCAGAGAACATCCTACTAGAATGCAGCAGGAGGGGCTGAGGAGGAAAACTCAGGACAAACCTGGAAAAGCCAAGTCTTAACTCAGAGCCCAACCTAACTGACTTGCTTAGTTTCATCGCTCCTCTCCCACGTTCAAGAAGCTGTAACCCATTCCCCTCTTTCCCCACGTGACACACACTGATGTTGCCCAGGTGTGACAGTGGGCAGAACCTGTGCAGGTCTCTCACAGCGAGCTCTAGACCTCTTGTTTCTGCTCAGCAGCAATGAGTGCCAGCGTGGAATGTGCAGACCAGGACTTTAAAACAGGAATGTTTTATTGTCCATCAGCTCCACTCTGCAGGCTGCTTGAGTTTCTACATTGCTAGGAACATCCTTCATTTATCTTATCATTTTAGTCTTTTCAATTCCCTCATTATTAAAGGGAGTTCACTTCTGTCATTAAAATACTTCTGCAGTTATATTATTGTAATTAAATAATTTCTTTAATTAAATTATTTCTGCAATTAAAATTCTCTGTAACTAAGATATTCTGAACGCCCCGTGCTGAGTATTTTGTTGTGAACACGCACCACGACTTGACATGTTCCACTTGTCTCTTAACACCGCGCTTGCTCGCGTTCTAACGTAGAGAGTGCAAAGAAATGGCCACAATTGACTGTATTGACTGAAAATGCCTGAAACAAGAATTTCAACCTCACTAAAATAAAAGCATCCAGTGTGAACAATCACAAAGCAGCACAGCTCTTCCGTGACTGATACAAGCACTCCAGCCTTCCACACTGATTCTGAACACAGGCATCCACAGCATCGATTTCCCACCCGCAAGGGCACTGGCTCCGTGGCGCGGCTGCCGATGCTGGTCCCTTGCAGAGCTCTGCCTTGAGCAACTGTTGTCTTTTGTGAAACGTGCTGCTGAGATAAATCTTTTGCACAAGTTTTATTTTTCCTTCAGCACCAGCCCTCTGGCATTTGCACAGTCATTTACTTCACCTGAATCCCCAGTTTCTTTGAGGTCAGAGGGTTTTTTTTTTACATGTGAAACAAACTCAGGTTGATGCAAATGATGACATTTAAGCTTCTTGGGGTTGAGGTGATGAAAGAGGTCTCATTTCAAGCTAGAGACCCAAACGGACCTTTGATGTAGCAGCCTGCTGTCCCAGGCAGCCTATAATTCTGTCTGAAGAATTCCCAGAGCTCCCAGAATCATTCTCTTCCCCTCCGACCCCTCTCCAGGCACTTGCAGCAGTGCTGAAAATAATTCCAGAAATAACAAGAAATTCCTCACGGAGGGAGAGAAGGAGACAGGTGATGCAGTTCCCTCCTTCTCCCCAGCTGATCCTCCCCTCGACGGGAGCACACGCGAGAGGTTTTGTCAAAGTGACATATGTCTAATTGGCTGAAAGGTAATATTCAAAGGGCCACCGCTCCTCTCGGAGCTCAGGGACTGCAGCTGGCAGAGTGTTAAATCAGTTAACAGTTGGGCCCATTACTGCGCTGCACCACTGCTGCTGCTGTTACCGGGGCTGCTGCCCAGTTTGGCTCATTGAGCTCCCCAGTCAATGGAGAAGGCATCTCTATTGTGCACCTCAAAGCATGCTCACAGCCCCTGAAAGAGAAACAGGCCCCAAACTACTGGGGCAGATCGTATGACAGGATTACTTGCTTGTTGTTCCTCTTTCTTTCTTTCTTTCTCTTTTTTCCCCCCTCTTTAAAGGGCTTCTATTGGACTACAGGAAGGAATTACGTGAGGGGGAGACCGTATTACACAGTGACAGCTGGAAAACTGAGGATTGCAGACTAGTAACAGAGCTGGGTTCCTTCTGTGCCGGCTGGACACCTACCTAAGGCATCTTTTAATTAATTTGTGTGGGGAGCAATCTCCAGAGCCCAGGCAGCACGGAGCAAATCCTCGCGCAGCCGATGTCAGTGGCAGCCTGCCCCCCGCGCTGCGGGGAGCTCGGGGCTCTTTCACAAAGGCACACAACGGCCCCGCTCCGCAAACCTCGGAGCACAGCAGTGTGAGCAAGTATTTATTGTTCTGATGGGATCCAACCATCATCCGGATTGAGGAATGTGTTAAAGCTGTGATCAAGCAGAGCCCTGCATGCCTGACGCTGCGGCCACGGTTAGGGATGCTGCTCTTGGCTGGCAAAAATCACAGCGTCTCTGATGGTGTCAATATACATCATAGAATCATAGAATCATTAGGGATTGGAAGGGACCTCGAAAGATCATCTAGTCCAATCCCCCTGACACAGCAGGATCACCTAGACTAAGTCACACAGGAACACATCCAGGCAGGTCTTAAACACCTCCAGTGAAGGAGACTCCACAACCTCCCTGGGCAGCCTGTTCCAGTGCTCTGTCACCTTCACTGGGAAGAAGCTCTTTCTCAGATTGATGTGGAACCTTCTACGTTCCATCTTACAACCACTGCCCCTCGTCCTATCACTACATGACACTGAGCAGAGCCTGGATCCATCCTCCTGACACCCAACCTTCAAATATTTATAGACATTAATGAGGTCACCCCTCAGTCTGCTCTTCTCCAAGCTAAAGAGACGCAGCTCCCTCAGCCTCTCTCTCATCGCGGTCGGAATTCCAGCTGCTGCGCTCTCACAGCAGTGTGCAGACACTGAATGTTTATGGTGAAGTACCTGCTGTGCCTCATCTCACCTTGCTAGTCGCACCTCAGAGCTTTGAAACTTTCCACTCTTGCTTCTCACACATCAGTCAGTGAAGTCACACTATGCCCCACCATCTCAGCTGAGGGTAGTGTCACCATTTAACCTGCAACCATCTGGTTTAAAAACCGCATGAAACACACAGTCCTGCCCTGTGTGAAAACAGCACATCCAGTCGGGAACTTCAGATCCTGCTGGAGGCTGGGCAAATGGTGGCTCGTGCTACCAGTTTTCCTTCATGTTTTTCCAACTGAGAGAAAAGCAAATTGTCAGCTCTTAAAGCCAAGTGTTAAAGTCTGCACTGCCCTGATTCAAAATGCACAGCAGTCCAGGCCTGCACAGACTGCAAAACCCCGAGCTCCATCGTGTTCTTGGAGGGGAAGAAAGATTGGCCCAGTTCTCATCTGTGTCCTGGCATGCTTGTGCTCTTCTGGCAACAAAGGACACCAAAGTGGATTTAAAAGCAGACTGGCACCAAACAGGCTGCAACAAGAGAGGGTGGAAGTTTAGACAGCTCCAGGTCCACAGTGCTAATTGTGCTAAGTGCCAGATAAATGGGTTTATCACAACCACAAAAAGGGTGAGGTGAAGGACCCAGCTTGCCACTCGGGCTACCTCACACACACCATGGAGTAAGAGCCAGTGCTCAGGCAGTCACCAAAAAGCAAACGAGGCAATGTAAATCCCCACCCTTGCTGGCCTTGCAGTTGTTTGTTCATGTACTCATCCCCAGGGTGAATAAAACCAGCCTGTTGTGCCAGAACGTCCTGAAATAGCAGCATATGCTGAAGTGGTTGGGTGTTATTACACCTAGGATTATGTCAGGGTGTATCATACCCAGCTCTACCACACACAGCAGGCAGTATCTGAGCTCACAACATCACTGTGCTAGGCAGTCCTTTAGAGAAGACAGCAAATAATGTATAAGGTGAAAAATAAACAGCTCCTCTTCTTCTGAATAGCTCATCTGGATGAAAAATGGGACAGAGATCAGAGGATGTACTGCAAAATGGGAGGAGGACTTTTGTGCTAGGGACAGAAGAAAAGAGCATTATAGAAACAGGAGAATCAGGGGAAGCTGGCAGAAAGGACAGCCAGAGTATGACTGACTGGCCAGGCTACAGGTACAACTGACAGGGGATCGTGTAGGAGACAGAAAGAGTAGACTGGAAGGGAGAAAAGCTAAAAAGTTTGCTTTTTCTACGTAGGGACTGCAAACAGACAACATATTTGAGTGGAGATTGTGGAAGGACAGCAAAGAAGCAAGGCTAGACAGAAGGGAAAGGAGAGAAGTGGAAGTACAATGGGACAGAGCACTGGAACAGGCTGCCCAGGTGGGTTGTGGAGTCTCCTTCTCTGGAGACGTTTCAAACTCGCCTGGATGTGTTCCTGTGTGACTTGGTCTAAGTGATCCTGCTGTGGCAGGGGGGTTGGACCAGATGATCTTTCGAGGTCCCTTCCAATCCCTGATGTTCTGTGATTCTGTGATAGTTTTTGGTGCTGAGGCTGAGAGATCTTTTCAGTGCCTGCCATCACCCAGGGGACAACATCCCAGGGTCAGCAGACAAAACAGCAGGGAATGCCAACACAGAAAATGAGACACCAAGACGTTTCACAGCTCCAGGGCATTTAACGCTACCAAGCATCTCGACTTTCCACATCCTAAAGGCCATCACTTTCTTCCCTAGTTATCATGATCTGCTTCACCAACACAGTTCATTTATCAGATGCTGCTCTATTCCCTTCACATGTAAGATGGAAAGAGCTACAGGGCACAGTTCTCTCACCCCTTGTGTCTGTTATGTGGCTGCTGTTGGCACCGCGGCTGAGCTGGGGCTCTCGGTGCGTAATGAAGGGCAATATGGTCTAGTGATCTCAGCAGGCGAGGGCTGGGAGGTGGGCACGCCGTGCGTCTCGTGCCAGCTCTCACACTTTGCTTCTCCCTCTCCAGAATGGGACTACCACCTGCCAGCCCCACAGGCTTGTCAGGAGGATTGATTAACCTTTGCAGACACTTTTAAGCAAGGGGGGAAACTCACCAGACAGAGCTGCAAAAAGACTGTGTGCAGGCAAGAGGTTTCATTATCCCTGCGGTGGATTAACGTCCCCTTCACTCTACAAACGGAGGAACAGTTACATTTGGATTCAGCTACATCTGAAAGATTAGTGGCTGTGAGGCATAACCACAACACGCAGCGCTTAGAGTGACTTCACCCTGGGAAAAGTTGCCCATCTCTTGCCTTGTGCTTGGCTCCAAAAACCCTGCTGCAGCCCTGCATGTCCGAGGGCTGTGGGGTTTCTGCCGCTCACAGTCTCATCATGGAAACTTTCTAACCACCACCAGACACGGTCCCTCGGCCCTGGGCTCCGGCAGGGTACCGTGTCTGCCCCTGCAACGCCGACAGTTACCACAGGCACGTCAGCCCTGCCGCCCGCAGCCTTTCAAAGTTTTGCCCTAAATCTCCTAACTTGAATTTTGTCTGCGATCCCCTTGCAAACTGAGAGCAAAGGCAGGGACGGGGTAACCCATACCGTGGCGGGGCTGCCATTCCAGAGCACAGATAAAAGTGAAACCTGAGCGGAAAATGTTTGTGGTGCCACTGGCAATCAAGGGCCGGGTTGTCCCAGCAACGGGAACACTTCATCAGCTCAGCTAACAGATGGTCAGTGAGCAACAGGCAGCATATGTTCCAATAAGCACTGACATCAGCACAGATGGAGGGTGGGCAGGAGGCTGGCCCTGAAACATAACCTGACATTTCCTTCTCATTTGGTGCTGCATTGTTATAACTCACACAGGAAGATTAGCAGGGAAAAGTGAATAGCATTAGGGAATCTGCTCAGGAACCGATTACTAACACTCCACTGCAGTTTTAGATTTTTACTTAACCAGAGTGCAACATAGTTAACAACATTCGGGGCAGGGAAGGAAAATGCACTGGGTTTTAACGACGGGGCTTTATTTTCATCACAGGCAGGTTTTCCCAAGAACACTAATTAACAGATTGCCACCTTCTAGGACTCTAGATCCCCAGTTCCTCTGATTTCCACGGCTTTCTCTTGTACTCCTTCCATCCCTCCCCCGACAGAATGCACCCAAATACCCCACAGGATTAAATAAAGCCCTACAACACACTGTCACAGAGGGTGTAACTCCCCTCGGCGCACAAATAAACTTTAACTGCTACAAAGGATGGAGGAGCGGCCACAGAAGGAAAATAAAACCAATCCCATATCCCTGCTGATGAGCACTCTGCAAAAAACAGGAATCGAAGGAGACAACAGCACTTGGAAATCAGCAACAGCTGGATCTGGGACACAGGGAATGAGTATGCAAACAGGTTACACACCGGTTGTACATTTATGGGCTTGCATGGGGGATAACGGGAAAGTGTGCTGAAGGGCTCCGAGATGCCTCTTTGTGACGACAGCAAGATGTCAAGTAGACACATCCAAAAGATGGAAGCATACGGCTGCATCACTGGCAAATATTAAAGAAATGCGACATGCAAAGCAACAACCGTCTGTTGCCTCGTGAGGCACCTTCAGAAGGCTTTTCCTCTGCTAATGTGTGGGAAAGTCAAGCGGGGACCTCCCTTCAATGCTAATGGGACTTGTATGCACATCCATCTCTCGTGTCAGCACAAGAACAGACCATCCAGTGAAGCCAGTCTACAGTCTTGGGGGACTGCCAAGCTGTTTTGGGAATGGCAAGCCCTTCCATCTCTATGCCTTGCTTTGGAAAGCATGTATTTGATCAGAGATTTGCAGTCTGGATACCCCCATAAGCCCCCCTATTTATTTACACAGTTCCTTCTCTGAAGTTTTACCCAGACACTAAGCAGTCCTACAGCCCATTCACATAAAGATATCCTGCCCTTCTTCAACCTATAATCTCTCAAAGCAGCTCTCTTTTAGCAAAGAACAGCACAGGGGCTCAAATCTAAACATTTTCAAGCAGCTTCTAGTTTTGCACACCTCAGTGTCCCACCTCAACACTACAGTGTTATTGGGGTTCAACACTTTTAGTGGCCACCCATTACAGCAATTGGGATCTAAGCTTCACAAAGACGGCAGGCTGTGCTCTAGCAGATGACACTGGGTGTCACAAGACGTTGGTGTGTCTTGACCAAGGTCACAGAGTTAGCAAACGGCAGGTCTACGAAGGTGCACTGGAATTAATCAGGTTTCCTAACTCTGTCCCATATCCTACTGATTAGACAGAATCCTCTTACAACAGACCAAATTGGATTCTCATCAACTCTGAAGGCGTGTTCCATGCGAACTCCCTAATGAACAGTGTGTGTCAACGAGCGGGCAGACAATCCCAAACTGCAGATTTCTGCATCAGCAGCAAGGCATCACCACAGGCACTGGGATGCTCTTGCTGCTGACTTCCAGGGGCAAGCACTGTCACTCCAGTAAAGTCATTTGAGAACACTAAGACTGAGTAGCTGAACCATTTTTTAGCCATGTCAAGCTTAAGGATGCCAGACTGCTGAGGGGTGCCTGTTTTATGCTCTGGGCTGCGTTGTGCAACAACTTTCAGTCTATCAAATAGGCAGTGTGCAAGGCTCTAACCACCAAGATTGTGCTGCTGGAGGAATGATCTGCTCTCCCAGTCAAAGAGGATGTTTTTCTCCTTCCTTCCACCACACATAAGCAAAGCTTGGACATACTGACTAGTCTGGTGCAGCCTCAGTGTCCTAAATACTTTGTGTTTCGAATGTCACCATTTAGTTCTTTGGCAGATCTCCTCCAAGGCTAACTCAGCACAGACCCTTGGTGGTCTTATACTGAAGCTGAAGACAGCCAAAGACACACAAGTCATAACGAAGAATCTCAAGCTTGTGTTTCAATTGCAGCAGTAACGCCGATTGCTTACAAAACAACGGCAAGGTGAACACGTGCAGCCAGTAGCTGCCAGTTAAAGACATCTGGAAACACATTTAACAAATGGAGCCTCTCAGGATCCGGAAGGATGGCTCTGGTTGTGTATCATGTGCTCTTTCTCAGAGAAAAAAATATCCTCTGCACCTCTACCTGCACTAGGTATGTTCCACAATATGAGGTAAGTCAGGCACTGGATTCAACAAGAAAGGCATTGACTTTGCCATTTAACACTGCCTAGATCTCCAAGGGTTCCTGTCTCTATGTAAGTTCAGTAAAGAATCATCCTGGCAAAGGTACCAGAGCACTCTCTTCCAGTGATGCCCCCAGTTCTCTGGAATAGTGTGGATAAGGGCTTGGATAGGGGGCTAACGTGAGCAAGGAGCAATGAGATTGCTTCCACCTCTCCTTCACTCTCCATCTTCCCAATGCTCAGAATGAGCAGGATTTTCCTGTTTATTGAACTGAAGGCTGTTTCTCTCTCCTGTTCACTGCCTTCACTGTGACTCACTGCAGCCATCATTTACAACGTAAGGCACATGCTTGTCATGACCTAATCTAGGTTGCTGATGGCACTGACCTGATGGTGAAATGGACAAGTCAAAAAGGAAACACAGAGTCACACTGAATCATGGACTTGTCGTGAACTTCAAGCCATCGTCTAACCAAGACCAACCATTAACCCAGCACTACCAGGTCATGAGTAGATCACATCCCTCAGCACCGTGTCTATGTTTTTTAAATACATGCAGGGATGGTGACTCCACTGCTGCCCTAAGCTGCCTGATCCAATGTCTAACAACCCTGTCAGGGAAGAAATTCTTCCCAATATCCAACCTGAATCTCTCTTGGCACAACTTTGGGCTGTTTCCTCTAGTCCTAGTGCTTGCAACAAGGGAGAAAAGACCAACCCCACCTCGTGTCAACCCCCTCTTGCTTCAACGTCCTTTCAGGTAGTTGTAGAGAGCGATAAGGTCTCCCATCAACTGCTTTTTCTCCCACCTAAACAACCTCAGTTCCCTCAGCAGCTCTTCACAAGCCACTCTACTCGAAGCCTGTGACATTGCAGACGGTTGTTGTAATACAAGTGCAGAACCCGTCGCTTAGCCTTGTTGAACCTTATGAGGAAAGACTGAGGGAGTTAGATCTTTTCTCCTTGGAGAAGACTTGGGAGACCTCACCACAGTACTCCTGTAAGTAAAAGGGTAACTACAAAGAGGATGGGAGCTTTCTCTTCACAAGAAGCCACATGAAGAAGACAAGGGGCAATGGCTGTTCTAGGATCCTATGTATCCCACTTCTTAAGAAAAATGAAACCAAAATAATTTTACAAGGCTTTTGGGAAGGGAGGCCAGGTCACTCTGATGTGGAACAAGTCCTTCCACCAAAGGGAAAATCCTGTGTTCCCTCTCCTGCTCCCAGCTACCAGTTTCTGCCCCTCCTTTGTACTAGCTGTAGCTTTTGTGCAGCCACAGAAGATGGATCAAGTAACTGACAAAAACCAGTCTTTAATTCAGTTCCTCGAGCAGGTTAGCTTTCAGTCAGGGCAACTCCCTGACTTCAAAAACAAGACATGGGCAAAGCAAGTCTGTGGACAGTAGTTTTCAACTTCCTATAAAGAAGTCCAGTGGAAATTTTCAGGATAGATGACAGTGATCTCAGCTGACTTCAATTTCCTTGGACACACAGACACAAAGCCGTCCGAGAATCAGAGTGGCAGACATGGAGCAACATGGGTCTTGTCTTGAATTTTAACCATCAAACCTGCAAAGTACCAGCACAGGCAGGACCTACAGCAGATCTGCTGTCCCTACATCTCTGAAAGGGCAGACAAATGAAACCAGAGCATTGAAAGTCAATTCACTGGGGACTTCCTGAACTTTTGCCTTTGGGACATGGAGAGCAGAGGCCATAAAATACAGAAGAATCCTTACAGAGAGCAGATCCTGGAGCCTACAAGAGAGCAATGCAAACGATGTCGCTGCTTTGCCTTATGTCCCCATCGATACGAGGCTTCGGGGATACGTTAAAGCCTCACACAAAGAGAGACCCCAACACCATTTGCTCTGAGGACGCACAAACAGCAGTTCCAGCGGCGGCTCATGAAATGTTAGGAGCATATTTGTGCAAGACCGGCAGTGTTTTACAAGCAATTGCAGGTGCCTGATCGCAGCGCTAGCAGCCGCCCCTCGTTTTTTGTCTGTGCGGTAGCCAGGACTCGTAAGCGGAGAGAGCCGGGGCGCTGTGTAATGAAGGTATATTGTAACATTGCTCTCCAGGTGGCACTTTGTTAACAACAATTAGATCCTGATTGATCTTTGAAGGGCTAATTCTTATGTGGTTTGCAAGGGTCCTACAAGGAGCAAGTGTTGAGTGGGGGCACTTTAAAAGTAGGGGGGGGGGGGGGGGGCCGGGAAGAGAATAGTGCCATAAGAAATTTGCACTACAATGCCCGAGCCTCCTTTGCACCCCATAGTAATTTGTTCTTATTCCTGTTATTATCCCTTCGGGCACTAATGGTCACTTTATTAATTAGTTGAAAATTGCATTCTAGGTCAAATGGCAGCTTTTTTCAATGCCATTGTTGCAAATTGCTGGTGGTATGGCCCAGTAAATGGCAGCGTTACCGCAAAATGGGAAAGATCCTTTGCTTTTCAAGATAAAGCCCACAGACCAGCTGCACTTTCCATGACATTTCTAAGCAGAGCATTTCCCCAGGCCTGCTTTTAAGCAGTTAGAAATTAAACGGAACTCACTGTCATTGTTAAGATTTCTAATCATAGGCTGTATTTGCTCGCACTCTCCTCACCCTCCCCCTGCCACTTTCATTCGAGCCCAGCCTGTTTTCCAAGGTGAATCTCTGCAGCGCTCAGCCCCATTTTTCAGGAAAGCAGGCAGTGCAGTGAGAAAGGTGCCTTCCTTTCTGCTGCTTTAATGGGGATACTTTAGGCACAATCTGCTTTGGCAGGAGAGGGCAGATGCTCAGCAGTTGCTGAGGAATAAGGACCTTTCCTTGGTATCTGAATTAGGGCCTTGAAAATCACAAACCTCTCTTTAAAATATTTGCTGCCTACTGAATGTGGACATAGAGGAAACCACAGCCTTGGAAAACAAAATGGGGAACTACGGATTTTGTGAGAGTTTTTCATACAGAAAACTCTTCTTGAGGACAATAGGCATTTAGCCTTTAAAGCAGAGGCTCAGCCCACCAGAAGTGAACATCAAAGCAGCCTATTTTCCATTAACTACTTTCTGCAGCCTACTGTGCTGGATGCAATCTGTCATGCGAGTTTGTAGTCCAGCAGTCAGGAAAGCTACCAGAAGTCAGAAGGTCTGGGCTAATTTCCCAGCACTGTCAGCCTAATGCATCTAAAAGGGTGCCGTTAACCTGAAGTCGGTTGCACAAGCCATCCAAGACAAAACATAGCCCTTCATTTCTACTTTTTTCAAGCGATTCTGGCCTGATATCCTGTTAGTCTTCTGTGAGCTTACATTTAGACTGATTTATCTCTATTTTTGGTGGCCTAACTTAAAATTGAATAGAATTTAAGGGAAAAACCCCTCCCTCTGGTCCTTCGGAGATTTAGCTGAAGCCATAAAAAGAGTGTGGAAAGATTTTGCATGGAAGTATCACAGAATCTCTTCCAGAAAGCTTACACCCACACACACCTAGAAGTACAGTGGTTTGGCGGTGGAAACTGTTCCTTCTCAAAAGATAGATCACATCCACCACACGGAAAGGCAGATGAATCTTATACCCCAGCAGGCTGGACACTCATCCTCTCCAAATCTAACTGCTGGGGGCCAACATCAGCTGTTGCCCCTAGTGAGCAGTTAACAGCCCCCCAAATCGCTGCACTCCTGGAGCACAACCACAGAGAAGCAGCTTTCCCCCATGCCCTGATCCCAGTGTCTAAAACAACAAGCTATCAGTGTTGCTAGGTTGGACTCTGCAGACAGATGGGGGTGTTTATTGGGGAGAGGGATGGTGGATTGATTAAGCAATAACGTGTTGGTGCAAACAAATGCACAGTGACAGATCTGGGACTTCTAATCCCAACAACTAAGTGTTAGGACACTGGCTCCTCTTAACACTTAGTATTTTTCAATTTGATGGCCTTTTTTTTTACCTCGCTTGAAGCAAAAGTTTCTTCAGCACAACTTGTTGACAAGAATTAATGCAGAAATCATCAATGCAAAGAAATATTTCCCTCCTCACAATAAAAGGATAGATTTGCAGGTTATTAATGACTTCTGTTCTCCGACCACTTGAGGAAAGCACTCAAAACATAACCTTTAGGTAAAGAATAAACTACAATCCCTGTCTAGGCTTGCAGAGGCATCATAAATGAGCCCAGATATGCACCTCATCAAGAAATATATATTTATATAAGTGCTTTAAGTGTATTACACCCATGATGTAAGTAGTGTTCCCTAGATTTTGGAATAGTTGTTAATACCTTTTGGTCTAGACGCACTATCTGCCTTCTGAACTGTCTGTGCTGCTCTGCATCAACTGTAGCTGCCCTCCCTCTTTTGTTTGGAAATGCAGTGTTGCCAGTGGATTTGTTTTATCCTCTCCTGCTTGCTCCTTTGTGGAGTCTTCCCTCTGCATAGGGAAGGCAGAGTAGAAAATAAATCACACCTACAAAATGAAGGTTTTGTTAAAGAGAGAAGATTGCAATTTGCCCTGGATGGCTCAGATTCCGCTTATCAGCACATTTAAATGCAGCGATCTTTGATATGCATGAAACAGAATAAGAGCTCCAGCTTTATCATCAGAATGCCTTAAACCTGGATAAACTTTACCCAGACTGAAAACCTTCCAGCAGAATGCACATCAGAAGGAGTCAAGGATCTGATGGGTAATTAAAGCAGAAGGCAGAGATGATTATCAAAAGGCAACTGCACCATACACTTACATCCTTTTAGGTGAGCTGCATCATCATCACAAATGAAAATTAGAGTCTCCTCAGAAAGTAAATATAGACCCTGCTATAGACCCTCCACTATTAACAAACAAACAAACAAACAAATCAATCCCTGATGTAAAATAAAGCTGAATCTGATAAAGTTAACTCCTGAAAAGTTACCTTAACTTCTATTTTACAAATGCAATAAATGACATGCAAATTTCTCCTCACTCTTCTAAAAATTATGACTGAATAGTAACTTCTGGAGCTACCTACAGCACATTTAGAAACCACATCTGAGACCAGAACAGCTCTTACCTACAGCTTTGTCCTCTACTAAGGAGTCCAAAGGCCACCTGCATACTCGCCTATCCGAGTTTTGAGACAGAAAGCGCCATTCTCTTAAAGCCTTCAGTTATCAAGTGTTTTCTGAGGGTTTACATCCAGGAATGGTTTCTGTACTTAGTATTTATTGTCTCTTCTGGCATGAAAAATAAAACATTACTACATTTGAAATATGTTAATGTATTGCACATCAAAATGCAAGCCTAGATCGAGAACATACAGATCACACATATCTAAACACATCTAGAGTATCTCCCTTTTTATCTGTGCAACCACTACTAATAATTGACCATTCAACAAGTGATCTAATGCCTAACTGTGGGAGAATAAAAAGAACCAACACAAAGATAAAAGCCTGACAATTATAGATGCTGCCTGCACCCCTCACATCTCATGTCTCTTCCTTGCTTCCCTCGTAATGCCCAGCTTGGTGAGTCCTCTGGGCAGGCCACGTCACTTTGTGTAGAAGATCGTGCAGACAAGACCAGCCATGGTTACTACCCAGGTGAAAGCTGTTGTGAAAAGAAGTGGGATGACCCAGAGAGAGGTCCCACATAAACATGCAGATGTCCAGGTCTCTGACTACAGAGAATGATCTACTCAGCCTGGTGGCTGAGGTGAAAGAAGTGGAGAGACTGAGGAGTACAAGGCAGAGTGAGAGACAGATAGAATGGTGGAACCAGAATAAGTTCCCTGAAACTGTTCCACAGTCTTACAGAGCTCAGGACACAGAAAGGATCCATCTGGCTGAACAGAATGACTTAGAGGATAGGGAACAGAGACAGCAAGTTTCTGCCAGATGCAGCAGGTGTGTCACCCCAGCAGCTTCTGCAGCTCCCCAGGTGCCCCTGCAAAACAAGTATGCTGCTCTGCAGAGAGAATCTGCAGCACAACTAGTTCTTCCTGGACACCCAGCCCCATGAAGTGGGAGCCAGGTTGGGGAAGCAGAATATGGTGATCACAATTAAAGAGCTGTCAGTCTGACGTCAGTACCAGGGAAGGTCATGGAGCGGATCATCTCAGGTGCCATTATGTGCCATACAGAGGACAACCAGGGAATCAGGCCCAGTCAGCACGGGTTTATGAAAGGCAAGTTCTGCTTGACAAACCTGATCTCCTATGACAAGATGACCTGCCTGATGGATGAGGGAAAGACTCTGGATATTGTCTACCTGGACTTCTGTAAAGCCTTTGACACTGTTTCCCATGGAATCCTCATGAACACACTGGCTGCTCAGGGCTTGGATGACCACACAATGAGCTGGATAAAGCACTGGCTGGATGGCTGGGCCCAAACCGTGGTGGTCAATGGAGTTAATCCAGCTGGCAGCCAGTCACAAGGTGCTCCTCAGGGCTCAGTATTAGAACAACTTCTTTTTAACATCCTCATCAATGGCCCTGATGAGGAAGTAGGGTGCACCATCAGTACATTTGCAAATGACACCAAGTTGGGTGGAAGTGTTGGTCTGCTGGAGGGTAGGGAGGTGCTACAGGCAGACTCAGACAGGCTGGATCAATGGACTGAGGCCAATGGCCTGTGCTTCAACAAGTGCTGAGTCTTGCACTTGGGCCACCACCACCCCATGCATTACCCTGCTCACAAGTTATCTTCTAGTTGTTTGCTCACAAATTATATTCTATTTACTCACAACTCACTACAGGCTTAGGGAAGTGTGGCTGGAAAGTTGTCTGGCAAAGAGGGACCTGGGGTTGCTGGCTGACAAGTGGCTGAATGTGAGGCAGCAGTGTGCTCAGATGGCCAAGAAGGCCAATAGCATCCCAGCTTGTATCAGAAATAGTGTGGGCAGCAGGAGCAGGGAAGGGGTTGTCTGACTGTACTCAGCACTGGTGAGGCCTCACCTCGAGTACTGGGATCAGTTTTGGGCACCTCACTACCAGAAGGACACTGAAGTGCTGGAGCGGGTGCAGAGAAGGGCAATGAAGCTGGTGAAGGGCCTAGACAACATGTCTAGGCAGAGCAGCTGAGGAAGCTGGGGCTTTTTAGTCCAAGGAAGAGCAGGTTGAGGGGAGACCTAATTGCCCCCTAAAACTACCACAAGAGAGCAGATAGATAAGAGGTCAGATCACCACTGCAGGCTGCAGCGGTATCTGGCAGTCTCCAGCCTCCCCCACCACTCGTCAGCTCCACAAATCTCTGGAAAACTCGGTTTCTCTGGTTGTCTTCTCAGTCAGTTCTCAGCAGAGTCAGCTTCATGGATCGGGCAGGGTGATGGTAGGTGATCAGTCCCTCCTCACTTCCTCAGCTTTGCAGATGTTTGCATCTGTGGCAGTCCCTCTGTTAGTCCCTTAGCGTGGCCACAGGCTGGGGGAGAGCTGATGACCACCCCAGCACTGCTCAAATTCCTCCTTTTATCCTCTGCTGCTGGCGGTGTTTTTCTTCACCCCAGTGAAGTGGGGGGTCTTTGACAAAGCAGCAACAAGCAAGTTCTTGAGAGATGGCAACTCATCGAGTTCCCTTCTGCAGACAGAACAGTGGTGTCTCAGGGCCTGCTTGTTCTGTTCTCACACAGAGCGTTATCTCTTCGCCAGGTGCAGGGCTCCAAGTTATCTTCTACTTGTTTGCTCACAAATTATATTCTCTTTACTCACAACTGTTTGAGCCATCTCACCTGTTAATCAGGCTCTGACATCTAGACTCCCAATAACACACTAGTGAAAAGTAACCCAGAAGAAACCCAACTGCTCTGCCTGTACCCTGTCCATTTACTCGGGACTGCCTTGCGAGTACCGTGTGAAATCATGGTGCCACTACTACCTGCACAAGATGCACCAATGATGCCAACAGGGAAAACATTTTACCCCGTGTGCTTCAAACAGCTGCCACTTAGGAAAACAAAACAGAATGCTCTCAAAAGCCTGTTAGTTCCCCCTTGATTGAGAATTTCCTACAAAATGATACTGCCCAGAGGCTCCCACTGACACTGGGACTTGGAGGCTATAGATAGATATAATACTTGGCATAACATTTCCGTGTTTCCTAAATGACTTGCTACATATGGAGAAGAATTCTAGGCATTCCCAGAAGAGGACTGTGCATTTGACTCAGCTCTGAAAAGTCCCACAATAACTGGACATTCAAGCTGTGGCAGTTTGGTACGTAAACATTGATTTTATGAGTTTCTGAAATGTTTTAGCTGCCCTTTTCTCATTTTCTGAGACTGAGGAATTATGAAAGAAAACCATAGGATGGAAAAATGTGAAGAACTGAATCACAAAGTGAAGTATGTCCATTTCTAAGAAAGAATTCTGAATGTTTTGAGTGACTTTCTTTGAGTTACTTCCTTTGAGCGATTTCCTTCGCAGTGACATGATTCAGTTTCTCTTTAACATTCATAAAAAGATGCTCTCGCAGATAAAAGCTATTACAATGGTAACTATCCCATCATCTCACATATATGTACCTACATATATGTATTTTTACTGAGGAGGAAAGTGGAATCTTCTCCTCTGGTCTGGATGTCCCCATCCATATTCTCTACCTGTAGGGAACAGAAGAAGAATTAAGTATTTTTGATTAACTCCAGAAAACAAGAGCTTATTCAGACAGTATACAGGGAAAATGATGTTTATACATATTCTGAACAATGAACAAATCTCTCTCCAGCTGGTGTTCAATTATGACTCGTATTTTGAGATGTTGGACAACAAAGTCTCTTCTTAAAGCTCTTGGGCCACTGTAACTTTTAAATCTAGTCCAGTTAATGGCCTGGGATAGTGGGTCACACAGGTCATACACTATGGTTGATCAAACTGAACTGTTTCTCTTTTGAAAGAACAAACATTTTTTAGGCAGAATGCAGTAGAACCCTGAATCTAACAACTTTCAAGCATGAAATTGTAAAAAAATGCTTCACAATTTCCTCATCTCACTGTTTATTACTCTGCTGGTAGAGACTGGTAGCTGAAATTATCATCCATTACTTCTAGCTCTCTGACAGCTCTTAATCATTATGACCTCATCCATCCCATGGGTCCATCAAACTGAGTGTTCTGACTTCATCACTATAGAAATTCTACATCCTTGCTAACACCTTTCTCTATTTCTAATCTATGAGTATCCTGGATTTCACATTCAGGTAGCTGTTAGAACCAGTGTCACAGACACTCTTCCCCATCTCCCTCCCTGCAGCTACTTTTCATATAGATTTTCAAATACTACTATAAGTACTATTGTTCAAATCACTGCAGTTGGCTACTAAAGTCTGTAAGAAAGTGTTTAGATACTGTTAGACTTCATTTTTAGACTTTCTTTTTTTGCTACCTTTTGTATGTTGCTTTAGATCCAGGTGGGAATTTATATGCTATGACAAACAATCTGTGTTTATCACTTTCAGCTATTTGTGGAATGAGGTTACAATGTGATTCAGAACAATATATTATTGGTCTTAATTGCTGATTAATGACGCTTTGTCTATCATTAAATTACATGGCATGTGGTGTGGTGTTTTAACCTACAATCCATAAAGTCATACCTCATTACAGATGTCTATGTTACCTCAGGCAACACCTTTAAACTCAAACCACTAAGTGTTGGATGTGAAGTTTTCCACCTGACTAACAGAAGTCATAAAGTCATAGAAGTCTGATCTCAGCTTTCAGTTACCTACCTTGCTCAGCAAGAATCAGAACAGGCAAACACTCAGAATGGGATGCACAAAAGTCATCATGCTAAAGAGGAAGTCTACACTAAGGGAAAAATCTACCTTCTTGGGAGCCTTAGATATCCTTCTCAGAGTGATGTGCATGTACATTTGTGACACGCACCCAAGAGATTTAAGAAGAGAACTTTAAATAACAAATAACATAACAAAATGCAACAAAAAAATTCCCAAACCACTGCATCCTACCCACTCCCTCCCCTCCAAAAACCCCACAGCTGAATTCCCTTCTCTTAAAATACAGCCAGAGGATGAGATGTTAATGACAAGAGATCAGTGGTTAGCATTCACCACCAATTGAGGGATGGCTAAGATCAGTTCTTGTTCTGCCTAAAGTCAGTTCTTGTTCTGCCTAAAATCAGTTGTTCTTCTGCCTGAGAGGACTGAAACCATCTTCTCAGAGAAACACCGGTGCTTCTTAGGTTTATGTTTTCAGGGTGGAGACAGACTCCTCCACTGCACAAGGTGAGACACTGTAATGTAAATCTTAATCATTAACTGATAAGAGAGAGCAAAGGCTGCCTAATCCTTAGCTACACCCCTGACAGAGTAGTTGGGGGTCCTGCAGTTACTGTTAATTTTAATGCATTTAACCCAATGATTTATAGATACTGTGCAACTGCAGGAACTGTAACAGTTTACCATGGGAAGGTCTATAAAGGATGGGGTAGATATCTATCAGCAGTGTTACTAGGAATCTTCATCACTTTTATCTCTATCACTCTTTATCACTGTAAACAAAATCACTACATTTTTTTCCTTTCTTCTCACACATGGAGCACAGACAACAGCTACACAGTGAAGCAGCTCAAATAATAGAATCATTCAGGATGGAAAATATCAGCCTTAATATCAGCAGACTTAGGAACAAGAAACTTTGTCAAAATTCTTCATCTTGGTAGATTGGTTTAAAAGGAGCCCTAAAACACTGCAGGGCTCTTTTGTGAGGACAGATATATTTTTCCAATAAAATCTATTTTACTTATAAAAGAGATAATTTAACTGCACCCACAGGATCCTGTTTTAAGAGCATCCTGAGTGTAGTAAATAAGGTTAGTTTAGAAGAAGGTAAGGTGTTTAATAATGCTTCTGAAACACATATATAACACAGTCCAGCACAGTTACTGTGGAGCACAGTGGAAGACACCCAGTTGCAAGATCCCTGGAGCTGGTTAGAGATGATCTGACTTCTGAGTAACAGGCTTCTTCAAATGGCCAGGTAGCAATGACTGGTTTTGGTCATGGTCAGCATAAACTCTAGATTTAAACTTTACATTTTACACAGACAATCAAACAATCTTATCTGTGAATCAAATGACAATATCTCACTCTTAAGCACACAACAGTGGCAGCTGAAACACATTAAAGACTTTACTGTGTTTATTTACTGTTTATCCTCCCTAATCAGGTCATTAATCTTCTTTGGAAGCCACACCTGGAAACACAGAAGAAATTCAGGCTCCACAGACTTAAAAAAAAAAGATTTTCCTTAGTCACTTCCTTACTTTGGTTAGAAGAGACCTTTAAGATCATCAAGTCCAACCTGGATCCAGCACTGCCAGGTCACCCCTAAACTATGTCCTGAAGCAATTTCTTTAATCTACATGTATGTGCACCAACTCTGAATTATGAGGAAGTAAAACTCAATTATGTCAGCTCAACAGTGTTACCACAGTACTGCTTCACTGAAATGTCTGTTCTGTTCAAGAAGTGAGACTGGTGAATGACCTAATACCAAGACAAGATGGGACTTGCATTTCTTAGGCAATGATCTGGAAGCTGAAATCTAGAAGAGCACTTAACTATCTAAATAAGTTATAGGACAAGAGGAAATGGCTTCAATTTGTGCCATGGGAGCTTTAGGTTGGACATTAGGAAAAACTTCTTCATGGAAAGGATCATCAGGCCTTGCAACAGGCTGTCCAGGGAGGGGATAGAATTGTCATCCCTGGATGTGTTTAAACATCGTGTCGATCTGGGGCTTAGGGATGAGGTTTAGCTGTGGGCTTGGGACAGCTGGGTTAATGGTTGGACTCGATTATCTTAAAGGTCTTTTCCAACTAAAATGATTTTATGATTCTATGATAGACATGACTCCAAGTACACACACATGCACAAATTTTATACCTTGTGGGTGAGGGTTTCTCCACTGGGCCTTCCTCATTCGGTTATCGTATGGAGGACCAAAAGATCTTCTGTGAGATTGTTGGAACCTGGGATTAAATTCTCTTTGTTGTGCTCCTGCAGAACAGAATTTACTAATCAACTGTGATTGCAGAGAAGATTAAATGAGCAAAAATGGAGACAGCATATTCTTTTTTGGGCCACAACATTTCTTAGTTTTATGCCAGATTATGATTCTTCCCAAACTGAAGTCAGCCTAATGAGCTTGGTTCGTGTCCTCATTGCCGTCTATGCACATCGTGATTACAAGCTGCTAACAAGTGTATTTAGAAACCAGATCAGAATTTTATGACACAGATTTGGAGACTGCAGTCTTTAAATGAAACAAATTGGAATTTGGACAAATTGTCCAAACTGGAATCGTAAATCATAATCAAAATGGTTAAGTACAGCCCTCAAGCAAGAGCAGATGCTAACAAGGACTGGTATGATAAATCACCAACAGATACCTTTAGTTTTGAATGTCCAGCACCACCAGTATGGTGTAGTGCCACATCAGAAACAGTATTGTCACTTAATGCCTAAATACTGAACTAGCAGAAAATCACTCTGTCTTTTGTAATTTGCTCAAGGAATTTTGGAGGGGGAGTTTTTATCCTCACAGACATTATAACTGATCAAGTATTAAGCAGGTAATAAACACAACAGCAGCAGAAACACTGAGATTCAGTGTGAATTATTTCAAAGACTCAAAAGCCTCAACATTGTGAATGATGCTGAAAACCCTTTAGATGGTTTTTCCCTAAATGGCAGATCAGGTGGGGAAAACAAATGTTTTTTAGCAAACCAAAGCATACGGTTGGGGAAAAAAGGCCAGATCTTGGGCAAAAAAACCCAGCTGTTCTCCAGGTTGCCCAAACACTTTCTTGTATTTTGAACTCTATCAGTTAGTCTAATAAGGAATCATAGAACAGCAGGGGTTGGAGGGACCTCTAGAGATCACCTAGAATCTCTAGCAGAACCCCTCTGCTAGAGCAGGACAACCTAGAGAAGATCACACAGGAGCATTCTCGCTTCAGCACCTCACTCAGACCTATGTTAAAATAGCATTCCTGAGGGAAAGAAAAAAACCTCCCTCTGAATCATCTAATTCCTTCTATAAAAATAACTTCAGCCACTGGGTAAATAGCAGCAATGTTTCTCTCAGTGAATTTTATTTACTGCATATATCTCACTAACTATGCAGCTGGAAGGAAATACTATTTTATCCAAACTCGGGTAATGAAATTCACATGAATCCCTAGAACCTGTAAATATTTTTTTAATCTCTTCTTCCATTTCTTGGAGAAAGCCTGAAGGGCTGCCTGTGTAAATGCTGCTGCTGTTGTTGAAGGATAACTGAGCTCATTGACTTTACTGAGAAAATGAACACATTGCCAACCTGTGTTAACTCCATGCCCTCTTGGTCTTCTCTGTATCGTCCTTTCCTTTGCCATACAAGTCTTGCAAATGAAGGACTTCAGATTCTGGAAGGGTGCATATAAAGACTCCTGCAGAGAGCAGGGGTACAAACCAAAGATCATTCGATTTACCCTCTTCAGGTGTAGCACAGATCACTCACATATACAGACTTGTCTTAGCCACACTCATGCATTAACGTGGTAGATCTGTTCAGCCTTTTTTCAGGAAACAACATTCAAATGCTTCGTATTAGAAGTAGATCCTTGGAGAGATGAGCAGGGTTGCTGAGTTGCTTTCCTATCCTATTACCTTGCACCTGTCTATGTCCTTAACTAGACTTCTATCAGCAAAACATCAGGCAGAGATAGTTAAAGCCTCCAGACAAGGACTGATGAACTCATGGAAAACACAACAGTGAAAACGGAAGTATCTTAATCTCATGCATTAGGATCAAAACATAACACAATGGTAATACAGCAGCCCCAACACCTGACTGATAAAACAGAACCAAGTCTAAAGAGAAATAGAGGAATAAAATAAAAAACCCTTATCTTGTGGTGTAATGAAAAGTCCTACTGTCAAGAGGACAAGCTGAAGCTATTTAAAGATGCAGTACTAAGGGATATGACACAGCCTTAACTTTCACTGGTTTCAGTGAGCTTTGAGAAGTGTCAGATGCTAGAAACTTTTTCTCTTTTTTATTGATTTGCAAGGGGCACGTGGGCAGCAGTAACACATTGGAAAGAGTTATAAGCAGTCAGATTTTAGAGTAATAGCATAACTTGTGGTTTTCATGAAACTGACCTGATTCTTACAGGATGACAATTCTTTGTTACCACTGAGGTAGAGGGGGGACTGCTTCAGCAACTAGAAGATTCTTAAAAGAAGAGGCAGAGTCGGAATCCCTAAACCCTCCCTTGAACTTTCCTAGTACAGTTTTGGAGTTAACAAACCTCTTTATAGAGTCTTAAGCAAAACCCATAATTACTGCTTTTTTCCACACAAATTAAGGACAATCTGTGAAGAATCACCCAGTAACGGGAAAAACCTTTCATTGTCTTCTTGGGAGAATACATTCAGAAGGTGTTTCTGAAGGTTGGATGAAAAGCATGAGCAGAAAAGGACAAGACATGTCATTTCTGTTGAACTCATTAGGTACTCTGGTTTTAATTTAAAAAAATTGATCACGAACACACTCGTTAGTGAAAAGCACGATAGAAAGGCTAATAAAGTGATAATATCATTGCCTCACTGCTTTATGAGGCTATTATGGCCAATTTTCTGTGTGGATAAACAAACTAATATGATTACTGTTATGAAAAACAGAACTAGCATAACATAAGCTTAGCGTATTTTCTTTTAAAAAACAAGACTGGTCTATTTTTGATTCTTATCAGAAGCTTTCCATTTTTTGTCCTTAACAGCTGCTGGGCTACAAAGAGCCGAGCTCCACAAAAACTTGCTCACAAATGTACCAACTGTATTTAGTTTATACACTGTCATCTACAATCACCTGTAGAAGGCAAACCCTAAAGCGTTCAGAACTGCTGGTACACAGGTAAATATTTAACCAAGACTGCATTTCTACTGTAATTTTCATAAAGCTACTAGATGTCTTTACGCTCATCAGAATCAAAACAACGCTGCTGCTCAGATCTCCTGAAGTCTCTGAAGTAATGTAACTGTCCAGACCACAGAGAAGGGACTTTAGGAGTTAGGAGATGAGCATCAAATACCAAAAGGGCTAACTTTTTTCCTATTACTTATCTTTTCTATAACAAAACATCCCACATAGAGCAACTTTTATTCTGAACACAATACTGTCGTTATCATCAGGTTAGATTTATGGTGTTCAAGGGGAGATGAACAAACGAGCGCTGAAAGATCTTGGCTTCCAGCAGCACATTAAAGTCTGACAGGAACTGAGTACCAGTTTTATTTATTGAAGTTCAATTTATAATAACAGGCAAACGCGATCACATACACTTGTTGCCTTGCCAGCGTCCCCAGCTAAACTGGCATCTCTTGGCAATTCTCCTTAAAACAAATTCTTGCCTCAAACTGATAAGCTGGGAAGCTATTTTATTAGTCTGGGAGCTCTCTCTGCCATATATGTACCATAAAATCTCATGTAAATCAGGAAAAGATATTTAAACTACTCTAAAAAATGACAGGGCTAGACTGTGTTTCCCTAAAACAAACCAGCTAATCTGGGGTTTGTTTACACTAGGGTACCAGGCTTTAAAAGACCCTAACCTGCAGATTTGAGTTGATGAAGCAAATTTCCAACTCCGTACTAGGGATCTAAGCAGCTCCCTTCATTTGCTTCTAAGACAGGTTAAAATACAACATTTAACTGACCACATCAAGATTTTCAGGTATCAGCCAAAACATACGGCCTAGCACTCCTCCTCAAAGCACCTCTCAGCTAGTTAAAATTCTGGACAGATTTCTATATGGCAGCAGTTATTCATAAGCTGAATCCTACCCAAACGGACAAGAATATCAATTTCACACAGATCTGCACAGTTTTAAATTTACCCATTTAATGTTTGGACCCTCTATTGTTCTGCAAAAGTCCTACATGAAAAACTGGATGAACCACTGGCCCAATCCAGTATCTACTGGAATCAACGGACCAATTAATGGGAACCACAGGATTTGGATAGAGGCTACAGTCCTAATCATATGATTTATTCCATATGGAAAGGATTATCCTCCTCCTCTGTGCTGAAAACACATACATTCCACCCACCCACATGTGTTCCACTCATCACCCCAGCCCGGGATGGTATGTAATTGGACACAAAATTAGAAAAGAAAACTAATTATACAAGATATATCTTGAATGCATGAGATTAAGAAAATTCAAACCCAAACCCTTCCTTCTCTGCAATCACTTTCATTTATTTTAAACTCAAGTGACATAACAGCAGATAAAAACATGTCAAAGGTTAGTATTTCAGAAGTAATTAAAGGACACAGGATTTTCAGTTCTACACTGAAAAAAGACACATTAATCAAATGTCTTAGGAATGACACAGTTGAGTATAGACCTGCTCGAGCACCTCTCCACATACTCTGTGCTGGTGGGGCATGAGCCAGGTCTACTGAAAGGCTTCACTAGCGCGTTAGTACAACCTTGCACCAAGTCTAGCAGATTCTAGCTCTGAGCTTCAACATGATGCCACTCTAATCACAGGGATTGGAAGTGACCTCTGGAAATGATCTAGTCCAACCCCACTGCTAAAGCACCTAGATAAGATCACACAAAACATGTCTAGGCAGGTTCTGAATGTTTCCAGAGATGGAGTGGGCAGTCTGCTCCAGTGCTCTGTCACTAGAAAACCATTACAGGCATTTCCATTTTTTGAAACCAACGCTCACTTTGACGCTTCCTTATATTGTTTTCCGAGTAGTGAAAACAAAGTCAGAATTATAGCTTCCTTCATAGTCTCAGTATTTCTACCACCTCAGTTGTTTTTGGCAGAGGAGATGAAGAAGGAATAAGGAAGAGAGGAGAAACAAAGAAATGGGACCAGTGTAATCATGAATATTAGAACAACGAACAAATACGGGCAATGGCATTTTTCAAAGAACACAGAACCAAGAGGACACGATTACTCACATTGCCTTCCAAAAGCTCTTCCAACGGGCAACCTCGGTGTGACTGCTGGTATTTTTCTTGAAAAAGTTTTCCATCAAACATTTCCCATGGCATCAAATCATCCATCCTGAATGGAAAGCCGCAGGCACTATTCGCCATGAGCAACGTTGTAAGGCCACGAACAAAGACAGCA
The DNA here is from genome assembly GCA_013400115.1 of Rhinopomastus cyanomelas. NCBI lineage: Eukaryota > Metazoa > Chordata > Aves > Bucerotiformes > Rhinopomastidae > Rhinopomastus > Rhinopomastus cyanomelas. The sequence continues at coordinate 402,009 of VXBP01007098.1, read as the reverse complement.
CCAAGTTGCACAGCTCTGGGGTCCACTTGTGCAAGCTATTAACACACAAAAAAAATGGCAAAAAAAGGTAAACCTTAGAAATCAAGAGATACAAACACTTTCACCACATAAAACAGCATGAACAGAGCACACGAAAACCAGTTCCAAAGCTGTGACAACGAAGACTCTCTCTTGCACTGCAGAATTCATCCAAGGACTCTGCATCTAGTTTTATCCAATAAAGTCAAAGAAATAAAGTTTGTTTCACAAATACAGCACCTGACACAAGTTTTTCAGAACAATACTGTTAAAACGAAAATGGAAAGTAAAAACAAATTCTCCATAAAAGTTCTCAAGCATTAGCAACACCCCAGAAATTCTATCAGTGGAATGCAAACCATGAACTGGGAGTATAAAATGATGTCTACAGAGATCCATTGACCTTCCACAGTTTGATCAGCCAGGGAATGTTACAGCACTTAGGAATCATTGAAATTATATGACAGAACAAAGTTTATTGTGCCCTTTTATTTTAAACACGACCATTTCCTCTAACTGGTAGTCTGAAAGTCAAATTATTTCACTTCAACTCCAGAAGAAGAGGAATGTAGAGCTGCTGGAGGGATTCCAGTGTAGGGCAACGAGGATGATGAAGGAAGTGGAGCATCTCCCTTATGAGGAGAGGCTGAGGGAGATGGGTCTCTCTGGCTTGAAGAGGAGACTGAGGGGTGATCTCATTAATATCTATAAATATTTGAAGGGTGGGTGTTGGGAGGATGGAGCCAGGCTCTTCTCAGTGTCATCTAGTGATAGGATGAGGGGCAATGGTTGTAAGCTGGAACATAGGAGGTTCCACATCAACCTGAGAAGGAACTTCTTCACGGTGAGGGTGACAGAGCACTGGAACAGGCTGCCCAGGGAGGTTGTGGAGTCTCCTTCACTGGAGATGTTTAAGACCTGCCTGGATGTGTTCCTGTGTGACTTGGTCTAGGTGATCCTGCTGTTGTAGGGGGATTGGACTAGATGATCTTTCGAGGTGCCTTCCAATCCCTAATGATTCTATGATTCTATGACAAGATCCAGAAAATGCTCAATGTGAAACTCAACAAGACAAAACTCACTGCCAATATAAATGTGATGAGGGGATTTAACATCTTGCTGTGGCACAATGAATCAAACTATAAATCCTTGAACCAAATCAGAGGAATACTTATTTTTATGGTGTGAACAGTGCAGAGCTCCTCAGAAGGAGGGTGTACCAAAGCACCCTGTCAGGACCGTGAAGGATTCACAGCAGTGTGACTGGCCATCAGTACTGTAGCGGCCATCAATACTGTAGTCAATGGCATCTTCTGGACTCTCAGTAGTTTTCTTTACAGTGTAAGTTATACAAACAATGGAGCAGCATCCAAAATAGTCCAGAAGAGAAAGAACAAAAAATGTGGCCCAAATTTGTCTCAGCCCTAGCTCCTGGAGAGCCATGAACTGTTTGTTTGAAATTCAGTAGAAATGGTTGTTCCCTTATTACTAACAATAACAACATTTTACAGTCTGAAAGATCCCTGGAAGACTTAAAGGTATGTACATACACCATCAGTGCCCAGTTAAAAAGCATTTAGAATAACAGACAACATCAAACATGGTACTAATGGTTCAGAAATTTTTCCTCCCTAATACCCACATAACAACATCAGGAAACTTTTGACAGCAACACAGAGCTACGAAGCTTCTTCAAAGACAAAAACACTGCACAAATATTTGGGGAATATAACTAGAATCCTACAATCAGGTCAAGGACTTTGGCTGTCTGAATTATTATGCAGTGAGCTGAAGGCTGTTGCAGAATTTGACTATGTGAAGCTGCCTTCTGTGAGGCACAAAGAGCCAAAAGCCTAAATAAAAGCTAGAGATTATGATGCAGGGAAAAAGATACCAGACAGAGTCATCCAGAGCCCTCTGAGAATGACTTTTGCTTGGATCATGAAGTCAGACTTTATGAACAGGAGGTACAAAGAGTAAGAATCTTTGTAACTTCCTCCTTTTTTTCTTTTTGCAAACTGATGCACCTAGGGAATTCTTTTAGACTATATGCATCCTGAGCTTGTTCTCAATGCAACAATAAAATTCACTTTAAATAACTTCAATAAAATAATCTAGAGCACTTTGACAAGTGAAGTTTTGTGCTTAAGCTGCATGGAAAATGAACCTAGGAAGCTACAGTTAGCAGCAGAGGCCAAGAGTGACAGTAGCACATCAACCAGATGAATTGAATTTGGCCAAATTCATAATCAATACGATCTACAGCGCAATAATCACTTTATTACAGAACATTACAAACCCAGACGAAACTCTGCATCATACAAATCAGTATCTTCTGTCACCGAATCATTAGTAAGCACTTGTACTTACAAATTTAATTGAAATTTAATTGCTGAAATCAAACTTGAATGAAGAATAATGGAAGCAAGTATTTCAGCTGCTGAAAACAGCAAATGCTGTCCTCTGCAATTTCCCATACTCTAACTCAGCAGCTGTGGGCTACACGACTATTAATTCATACCTTTTGGTCATTTATTAACAAAGGCACTTTTACTGTCCTTTTCATCTCACTGGTACCAAGGATGTAAAACAGCTGTTAGAATAGATTACTAATATTGTATGCTGATGCTGGGTGCCATCTGGGCCATAAATCTTAAAATAAAGCTTTTATGTCTTTACTTTATTCTGAACTCTATGTGCAGCACAAATATGTGATTAACCCAACTTTCCCCCGTGATGTTATTCAAGTAGTGCAGAACAAAAGCAGTATGGATTTGCAGAATAAGTGCCTCAGTCAGAATCAATCTGAAAACTTGTGCTTTTGATGGGGATGCACAAAACAGTGAAGTCTAGAAGAGGACTTTGAGTGCTGTATCAAGCTGGAGATCAGTGCAGTCCTGTTGTCATTGCTTTCACTTCTACCTAAGTGGATGTGAAGTCTGAACCACCAGTAAAACCCTTGCTCTGCTCTTTTCAACTAGACTTCATACATATTGGTTCAAAAGATAAAAAGAGAATTTGCTGGTGATAGGATTCCTAGGTGGAAGACTTCACTGTCTAGGGACAGCATTCAGAACTTTCCCAACGCACTGAAATACGCTGGGAGTGGGAGGTGTGATGGGTGGATGTCAGGTTAAGGCTTGTTTGAATGGAAACCAATATTGGCAAGACCAGGGCAAGAGCTATCAACAGTAGTTGCTTTATTTTAACAGGACAGGAAATGCATTCACTAAAGGATAGTTTCTATTTTCCACAGCTGGCAATGAAAAACAAAAAAATGAAAGCACAGTGAGTCTGCAAGAATGAGCCTGTGCACGTGGCAAACCACAGCCTGGCTTGGCCATGGGAATGCTCACAACTGCTTGGTGTCTGCAGTGCAAAGACGTCATGATGAGGAGAAGTGGAAAATTCCAAAAGAAAAGAAGGCTTGCCTTCCAGGGCATTACACCCTAGAGATTAGTGCTTATTGGAAATGGTGCCTGTTCTTTTTACTATTTTTATAAGCTCAGGACCCCAGTAAATCATGTGAGATACACCCCTGTGATCCTGCTGCCACTACATCTACCACCAGCTGATGACATTCGTGTGAGAGAGACGGGGAGTGCGTGAGAACTGCTTCTCCTGCACCAGCTGCCTGTGCTGTGCCCCTGCTGCTGCTCCTACCAACCACAGCTCCTCACCCTCCCAGCATTTGGGGGAAAAGATTATTTTCCCTCTTTGCCAGCACTCAGCAAAGGCTGAGAACTAAAAGCCCACAGTCCTCTAGTGTCATTGCCACAGACATTACTGATACTGCACTTAGAAGGCCTGAGCTGAAGTGCTGAGGAGAGGTACAGCATCCACATCACTGCTGCATTTAATGTTTTTGTCTCACAACTCGAGAAACGTCTCTGCTAGAGTAACAGTCATCGTAGACTTATATAATGCACTTTCTGTTCTAGAGACACTGGGCTTTAGCCTGTGGTCCACAAGTTCAGGCTGATCTCTGTGCTCATGTGCATCCTCACTGACCACAAAAAGAGACTTTGCAAGAAGGAAAGCGTTTGCTCCCAGCAGCAGTTTGCAAACCTAGACTCATAAACTCACATCCTGCCGAAGAGTTTTTACTTACAGGAAGAAAAATACATGATCTTGCATATGAAATGTCAATTTCCAGTTAAAATGACATCTAATTAAATAATAATAATAAAAACCAATCAGCACACAAAAATGCCATTATGTTTTAAGGAAATACTAGTTGTCATCTGCGTCTTTTTTGTGGACTCAGTCCTTTTTTGAAGGGTAGCAGCAGAGGGGTAAACTTCATCCTCTGTGCTTTGAAAGCTGCACAAGCTGTTTTCAGGAACATACTGAAAATCAGCACCACACCTTCACCAGTCTGTAGACTTTGGAAGGCTGCAATTCTATTAAAAGAGTAAATACGTTCTATCATGCTTCTATCATGCTGGAAATGTGAGGGCAAGTATCTGAACATGCCAGATGTCAAGAGACACACATGAAGGCACCCACTGGCACAGCCACCTCACTTTCTTTACTCCTACAAACCAAGGAAAAAGCTAAAGAAATAGTAATAACTTAACAGTTCTTGTGCTACTTGACATGTCACGTGTATCACCATGCACCGAAGGATGCATTTCATTTAAGAACTGGTTCCTTTAGTATAAATTGCAAAAACATTCTGAGGATACACTTCTTCAATGAAAAAGTTTTTATTACTGTTACTTAGGTTAAAGTTGTTCTCACGCATTCGGGTTTTTTCCTACTCCGTTGCCTTCTTCCCATTGTTAAGCTGAATAGTGAAGATATGGCTATGGCTAATATTTTGAAATATAAATTTAAAAAGAAATAACTCTAAAATTACATAAGGCATGCTCTCCTTTCTCCCTCCTTACTCATCCAACCCACTCTCAAAAGAACATACCTGTTTCTGTTACAAAAAGGAAACCAACACTACTCAAGGACAGGTTAGTATTTGCTAATTTCTAGTTAATCAATTGAAGAACAATAATTAAAAATCAATGAAATTTGACCCAAGCAATAAACTGCTGGAATTCAAGTGATGGGGATCAAAACCTGAGCACTTTCCTAGTTTAAACCGGTTCTGTTTAGATCTATTTGTACTCAGTCAGTTCACTGTCAATATACTGCTCCTTCCACTACCTCCCCCAAACCCACCTGTATCTTAAAATGATCAAATATTTAACCCGTAGGCAATTTATGTTTGACTAATAAAGGCAGCAGGTAGATCCTATCTCAGGAACTTGTGATTAAACCAGTAAGGCTTAGCCTTGCCTGGGAGAGGTAAGGCACGCTGTGTTCCAAATACAAAGAGATGAACTGTCAGCCAACGAGAACTTCACTAAAATCTCTGCAATGGAAAGTATCACCCAACAAATTCTTATGACCAAAAGACAAAGTCCTTTCTTGAATTGCAGATCTTTCTGCCTTCAGCCATTAGAATGAATTCCCAGTGTGAACTGTCAAAGATTCTAAAACCCATGTGCACTGGAACTATATGCTCTGTTTTTGAGCAAAGATGACCTAAACTGGGGCAATGGTGGTAACTTTATGGAGTTGTTTCCTGCAGAGATGGGCTGGTGAAACTCTGTGTTTGCTTGGTATCAGTCAGCTTGGAGCAACAGGCTGCTGGGAGTGCAGGACATCACCTGCCTCCCTGACCTGTCAAACACAGAGGAGCACTGGTATTTTGAAAACACCGCTAAGGTTTATCCTAATAAAAGATTCTGTCTTAAATTAAGCTCTTCCTGCTTAAACAATGTGTGCATAAAGGAAAATGGGGATTGAAAGAGACCCTAAGAGGGCATCTGCTGCAACAGAACTAGAAAAACCAGTTTTTAGACACTTCTAAGGCTCTGCAGTAAATATTTAGCAGTAAACAACCATATTGTTTAGTGTTTTTATGTTGAGGAAAGTTCATTTACTGGGTTTTATCAGGAGTTTGATGTAAACTGATATGCCTCTTGTTATTTACAGTACACCAAAAGCTCCAATGAAGTCAACCTAAAAAAAAGCTTCAAAATGACTTTTACCTTTAAGCACAACAACAGCCTACACATTCTACTGCTAACCAGTCTGCAACCAGATAAGAATCTCCTACACTTCCAAAGAGGTTGCTTCTCATTTCTTGTTTAATTTTCTAACATCACAGCTTTATCAGAGCTTTTAATTGTATCCACCAGAAAAGCCAGGGCATTTCTGTGGTGATGAATATCCTCAGTTAAAAAGTGTAACCGCTTCGGCATATTTGTGCACAGTTATGTCATGGAGAGCACACTAGCACCTGCAAAGGAGATTAAAATGTCATTACTTTTCTTACTTTTTTAACCACAACTGCTTGATTCTGATCTAAACAATTACTGGGCTAACGACAGTGTGTCATTATGTGTGATATTTACAAAATATTCACATGAATTTTGAGTTCTAGTCACCTGACTAACCAGCCAGCAGCCACATCCTTTCTCTACAAGTAAACACATTCATTAGGATTTTACCTTCTAAAGTGGGTGCTCATGGTTTTGGTGACTTAGTTATCTTTGAGCCTCCTTAGCTTGCCCTCATATAGATAGTACTGTATTTATTTTGTAGAAAAATTTGGGGACTCAAAACTCTTACGTTCACATTCTCCCCCCCCCCTTTTTTTTTTTACATTAAGTTAAACCTTATGGAAGTGTCTGGATCAATATCTGCCTTGCAAGTAATAAAGTTTGTTACTGATGAGGGACAAGTGCTGACAGGCACCAGGAAATGATGGTCTCCTCTGTGTGCCATGTCACTGGCATCTGAAATGGCTCAGCAGTAGAGACCTCTTTCCTCATGCCTGTAGCCATGTCTCCCTCTCACACAGATGCCCTACTAATGCAATGCCACCCTCTTCCTGTTAAAGCATCTTCCCCTTCTCCCCAACTGTCTATTTAAACAATTGGCAGGAACTTACTGCTCTTGGAAACTCCTACATCTCTATCAAATGCAGTTGAAATTACCCAATGTATTCAAAAGTTATTAAGAAACATAGAGAAAACATTAAAAAACATACAAAAGGTCACCCTACTCTCTTAGTTCCAGTAACTTTCCATTGTGATCTTTCAAAGACCAAACTTCTCCCTTCCCATCTGATGCTCACCATATATTTGTGGAATCTACTCTGACTAGCTGATTTATAAAAAAGGTTAAAATGAGGGGCTTGATTTCTGCCTTGACTATACTCTTGATCTAAAATCCTTATCCACACTTTACCCCAGCCCTTTTCCTTTATTCAGTCATAGGACTGGTCCATGAAACAAAGTTGTAGGAGTAAAAATTCTGGTGTTTTTTCTTCCCCACAGTCAGAGTAGACATTCACAATCAACTTAATTACCCAAAAGTATGACCAGTTCCTCTTTCAAGCTGTTTTGAACATTTATCTTTTAAAGGCCTGATCTATTTCCCACTGAAACCAACAGAGTCTTTTGAACTTCAGCAGAATTAGATGGAACAAAACATCTGAAGTCTGCAGCTGGAAAGGAGCTCTGAAAAAAAGAGACCTGGGTGTATTGACTGAGAATCAGCTAAACATGAGGCAGCAATGTGGTCAGATGGTCAAGAAGGCCAATGGCATCCTAGCTTGTATCAGAAATAGTGTGGCCACCAGCAGTGGGAAGTGATTGTCCCCCTGTACTCAGCACTGGTGAGGTCCCATCTTGAGGTTTGGGTTCAGTTTTGAGCTGCTTAATAAAAAAAAAAAAGACATTGATATGCTAAAGCAGGTTCAAAGGAGGGTAACAAGACCAGTGATGGGTCTGGAGAACAAACTTTGTGAGAAGTGGCTGAGGTTGCTGGAACTATTTAGTCTGAAAAAGAGGAGAAGGCTGAGGGGAGACCTCATTGCTGTCTGCAAATACTTGAAAGGAGATTACAGAGAGGTCTCTTGTCAACGTATCAGTGGTTCACAAGTTACAATTGACAGTACAAGAGAAAATGGCCTCAAGTTGTGCCAAGGGAACTTTAGCTGGACATTAGAAAAAAATCATTATTGAAATGGCCATCAGGCCTTGGGACAGGCTGCCTAGGGAGGGGTTGAATCACCATCCCTGGACAGATTTCAAAGTCATGTAGATCTGGAGCTTAGGGACATGGTTTGGTGGTAGACATGGGACAAGTGGGCTAACGGCTGGACTTGATGATCTTAAAGGTCTTTTCCAATCTGAATAATTCTGTGTCAGGGCAAACTGAATAAATAGGGAAGCCATTTATGAGAGAGAAAGTTGGCTGTTTTTGAAGGCCATGGAGAAGAATGCTGTTAAAAAGAGAATGCATGCTCTGTTACAAGCCACACTTTGGGATCTCGGCACTTTAGCCAGCTCTGGACTCTGCAGGTGCTTTGCTGATTGAATAAGCATGTACCCACATTCCAGCTTACAGCACTTACCCATAGCCACTCTAAAACAAAAGATACCTGTTGGGGGTTTTTTTTGGTCACAAGGTGCTGTGCCAAAATAAACTTCCTGCAGAACCGCTAAGCTTCCAGCCTCTTACAGTCAAAAACTACTACTTGCTATCGTTGCTCCACTGAAGTATGTCTCTATTGTAGTGAAGCCTCTGTCTACAAATACAATTATGTCATTTTTCTGAAACGTAAGAAAGATCAAGCAGACTGAGGGATGTTTTTTCTGAAGTGTACTGGCACAGCTCTGCTTTTTAAAAGTTCAGCAGTAAAGCTCTCGTTTACTTTAGCAGGAATCATAGAATCATTAGGGATTGGAAGGGACCTTGAAAGACCATCTAGTCCAATCCCCCTGACACAGCAGGATCACATCCAAGTCACACAGGAACACATCCAGGCGGGTCTTAAACATCTCCAGTGAAGGAGACTCCACAACCTCCTTGGGCAGCCTGTTCTTTATGGAACTTCAGTCCTAGCATAGAAATATTTTCTGCCAAGGTGTATTTCTGTATTCTACACACAAAAAAGAAATAGAGACCTACTACTAAATAGGAAATGATGCCTAGGTATTCATGAACAACCCCCCCCCCCTTACTAGAAAGCAGTATATACATAATTTCACATTTGGCAAGGAACTCGAATGGCTCTTGTTGAAATCTCTCAGGGAAATAGAGCAGCCTTGCTGAATTTAATAGGCTTTTTTAGTTGATGTGCACGTGCTTCCTACTAGTGCTGGTGCCGTGCTAGGCACACTGATTACATTCCCAAACAATTAAACCAAACCTCCTCGTAAATCACTAATTTTGTTTGGAGATAACACACAACCACCCTTACACATCTGGTGTTTGTTGGCCCTGTGTGTTGTTTTCTCACTTGTAACACTTGGACTGAACCGTCTTAACACACAATGACATTGACATGCAAAGAAATAACACTGGTAAGGGGTGTTACTAGTGCACATCTACCACTTTTGTCTTAACATAGATCTATTTCATTAATAAAAGCTCCTTTAGCCACTTCCTAGCTATTGCTCAATGAACATCACAGGAAGTAATCCCCAAACAACTGTGAAAGGGAAGAGGATATAAGTGCAACATCAATATTAATGCTAAGAATATATTAAAAACTCACGTTTAAATGCATTTTGGCTAAAGAACTTCTAGTACTGAGACTGTGGTGCATTAGCACTACAGGAAAAAAACCAAAACACGAGAAAGAACAGAACAATTTGACCAAAGCCATAGAGGAAGTAACAGACAGGAACTGGACACCATCTTGAGTTTCAATGATAATGTCACCCAAGAATAAACTTGAAAGTACAGGTGACAACAAACAAGTTTTTGGTTAGCCTGGCTGTTTCTGATATCTTCAACATGAACACTTTTACTATAGTCATTTTAAAGATGCCAGTATATCTTACAAAGTGCCATAACCAAATACCTGAAGGCTTGTTTTGCTGCTTTATCCATCTGTCCCTAAATGGCTCGTTAGATCATTTCAGAAAACATTTTTGCTTTGCCAAAGTTACACAGAGCCACCTGCTTCTCCTGGGAGAGCCTTGACAGATGTGCAGCTGTGTTCCTGCTCAGGCATGGCAGGAGCACACAAGCAGGAGCAGATGACAGGCAGGTGCCCCCTACTTCCTGGTGACACGCTCCCTTCCCTCCTTGGCTCCAGGCCCTGCAAGTCACCTGTCACCTGCCCTGTGGGGACACAGGTCAGCCCTTAAGGGCAATGGAGAGCAATCCCACTACACTGCGTAAACGCCACTTCCAGCCCTCATGTACCGCTCGATCTTTTGGCCTAATGTGCAATTGGCCAGGAAGGTAGAGAGAGAAATAGTTTTCCTCTGTCACTTTGACCAACACAAGCTTGACAGGAAAAATGTCAGTTGACACCAGAAATAATTATTTTCCCTCTCTGTAATAAGTAATCTCCAACATTTACAAAGCTGGCTGTTTGCTTAATATTGTGGGAGAGTTTTATTACTCTCACTACCAATAAATACATTTCACCTTCTGCAATGTTATTGATTGTGGATTAAAAATTAACAGTAATTTCCTTATCTGAAATTCCAGTGTCTTTCACCTGAAACATCAGGAAAACTTCTTTGTGCCCTGTAAAGCCTAGAGGAAATTTATAACTTGAACAATGCTCCTACTTCCTTGCTGGTGAAACTTGGCTAATGAGCTACACGGCAGCAAACAGGACAACTCAGAGAGCACAGCAAACTCATACAGTCATGGGGAAAAACATGGAAGAACATCCTCCGCAAGAAAAAACCCTCTAGTTTAAGGCCCTTGATCAAAATCCTGCTCAAGATTTCCTCTGTAGGCAAACTGTGTCCAGCTAAAAGAATGTCTTTTTCTCGGAAGGTAGAGCTGCTGATCTCATCATGGTGGGGTTTGTATTTGTGCCAGAGACAGGGAATTCACACAGTTATGTGAATTCTGATACTTGAGCTTATGTCAAATGTAAAAAATGCTCAGAAACAGACTAATAACATGAATAAATACGCCCAGTCTGGTAAAGATGAAAATGGGAGAGAGCAAGGCAGAACAGCTATTTTGTCTAGAAGCTGAATATATTAGCCTAAGGAAGTTTGTTTTTATAGGTTTACGAACCAACAGCAGCAAATAAAGGTAGTAGAGACAGTTGTCCATGCAACAGGACCAAGAAAACTTTAATTTCTTCACAACTTCAAGAGATGATTATGACAATAGCAACAGCTTTAGAGGTGGGACTTTCAAAAAACACTTTGACCAACTTCAGCTTGTGAGATATGTTTGTATGTGTGCCAATGCTTGGCCTGTGCAAATGTAATACTTGACTCTCAGTAAAAGAGGAGAGGGTGCCATTCCCACCACTTCAAAGCCATTACAGGAAATAAATAAGTTCTGTGGTACTGAGCTAGGCATGCAGACGTAGGAGGCCAAGAGGAAAGTAGACTATGGAAACCTGAATACATTTAGCTTTAACATACAGGTTTAATATAACCAGGTTAACTGGATGCAACTTTGCCTTATTTAATCAAGTTAATGTTTTTTCATGTTTTAAAACAAAACTAGTTTAGCTACTTGAACTGCTTCTATTCGGATTAGTTAATTTAGGTCTATCTTGACCAAAAAAAAAAAAAGAGAATAAAGTTACATTTCTGAGATTGAACAGGGACTAAACTAATATTAGCTTCAGTCACATCCCATCCTGCTGACTTTGGGTCCAGATTAGCCCAGAACACTGACAGATCCTGAAGATTTCAGATTGGAGAATGGGCTGGGAGTCACAGAACATCAGGGATTGGAAGTGATCTCTAAAGATCATCTAGTCCATTCCCCCTGCCACAGCAGGATCACCTAGACTAAGTTGCATAGGAATATATCCAGGCAGGGGAAGCAACGTTAAGATCATTAAAGCATCTCAACCCTCTCCAGTGCCCTATCCCGTCAGTTAGAATCACATTTATTATTTTAAATCCACTTTTGATGGATTCAAATTTTGGGAAATATAAAGCCCCAATTCAGTAAAGCATTTGGGAATGCACTCAAAATTCCACTTTTGCCAATACCAACACATGACACAGAAGCAGATCCTAAGTACCAAAGAGAGGTTTATCTTGGAGATCTTTATGGTATTCTTCCTTGCATTTCATGTTATCCTTGATCCAATCAGACTTCAAGCAAATATTTATTAGAAAACAGTCAAACAAGCACAATAACATACACACCCTGCAGGAGAAAGGATTTTAAAAAAATAATAATGTTTTGAAAAATATAGATAGCTCACAAAAGCTGTTTGGAGTCTGTCTGAAAAGTATCACATCCAGTGGTGCTGTCAAATGCAGCTTGACTTGCCAGACAGATCAGAACACTGACATTGCGGAATGTTCAGCATCTGGGTTGTTGTTTATGTTTTTCTGTCTGCATGGCATGGGAGAAAGAATATTGGGTTAAAAAGAACAGAAGAGATTTAGCAAAATCCTTTGGAAATTTGTGGGACCCTAAGGAAGATACCCACACACTACTCTAGAAGAAGCTGGTTTATTACTGCATGCATGTGGCTGAGCGTCTTTCAGGAAACTGTTCAGAGAAAAATATCTTGTGTAACACTGTTATAACACTACCACCGAGCTAATTCTGCTCCTAGGACACTGTGCAACGGAAAACATCCAACGGTTCCATGCAACTGCAGTTTGTGCTAAAGCTACTTCTACCTGTCAAACAAGTTAACTAGTTTGCTGAATACTTTCTTATTATCCCAAGACCTAATTAAGTAATTCTTAGTAAGAGTTTTGTAAAAGTTCATTGGCAATTAAATCCGGAGCTTGAATTATATAAATGCCTGTGTTCACTTTGTATCAGTAACACTTGTTAAATAAGTGAAAACACTTGAACAACTGAGGGAACACACTTCAGCGCTTGGTTTTCTTACACTTCACACACAGCCAAACTTTCACAAGCAGCACAAAAGATGTAATTATGACAAAACAGATATTCTGCCATAACTGGGTATTTTATGGCAAAGCTCCACCCATGCATATGCTCCTAATCACAGAACATTAGGGATTGGAAGGGACCTTGAGAGATCATCCAGTCCAATCCCCCTGCCACAGCAGGATCCCCTAGATCAAGCTGCACAGGAACACATCCAGGCGGGTTTTAAATGTCTCTAGAGAAGGAGACTGCACAACCCCCCAGGCAGCCCGTTCCAGTGCTCTGCCACCCTCATTGTGAAGAAGTTCCTTCTCATATTGATGTGGAGCCTCCTATGTTCCAGCTGACACCCATTGCCCCTTGTCCTGTCATTGATTGAGTTTATATTTTCTGACACACATTTCACTTTTAAAAGCACTCAATGAGACTTAAATTTCATCTATTGATTTCCAGGTGTATTTCCTTTTTAACCAGATTTTCCCACCTAACCTTTGGCAACAACTTTCAAAAAAGATGTGGTTCACAACTTTACAGCTCCAACTGATAGTTTGCATATATTCAGATATTTAGAGAAAAGTATGTGTATTAGTCATTATTTGTTCTCCTGTTTGGGCAGTGTTTTATGTGCATTAACAGGTGAAACATGATCTATAACTGCACTTGCAAACACACAGGGCCAGCACAATAGCAGAGAGAACAACACAAGAGAGCAGAGAGAACAAGCATGACCGCTGGTGCCTCTTTTTCTCTACTCTGGCCTCAAAGTGAGACTGCTGGCTCTTTGGGCTTTTTGCCAAAACCACACACACCAGATTAAAACAGAAATAAAGGAAACAGGCAACTTGGGCTCCAAAATTTAATTCTGACCTTGTGTTTAAGCTCTATGGGAGGCTTGGGCAAAGCAGAAAAAGTTAATCTACCTTATAAGGCAGGCAAAAAGAAACTAGAAAAATTCTATGAAGTAAAAAAATGGTATAAAATCTCTTTTCTAATGTGTGCACGTTTTGGTATTTTGAAACCATCGATCCAAAAAAATAATAAAATCTTGATGTATAATTGTGTTATTCTCAGAAAGTAATACTTACTATGCATTTTAGTTATATGTCCACAGACCACTTACTTGTGGCATGAGAAGTTATTTTTTATGGCTTTAATCCACTTTATTCAAACCATGAACATTTCTGCTTCATAAATATGCAGCTTTACGGATCCCACCAACTATGAAATATGTACAGCATATCAGAAAGAATTGAAAGTGAAGGCTGAAAACGTCATCCTGCTAGAAGAACAGGCTCTATCCATATTTCCTTTCATACTTCACAGTGGAAGTTTTCTTTTGCTGAAACATATTTGCTAATGGACTCCTTTGCACAAACAGAGGAATTTATTCTTTTATCGAATCAGTGTTCTTCACAGAACAGTTTACAAGCAGTAAATACTGTTTTCTACATTTAAAATAATAAAATAATGTTACATCTGAAACAGCAAATGAGCAAACATTTCCACAAAATGTTGCAGATGCTGAATAAGTTTAACACAACTCCCTTGAATGCTCAATTTTGAAATTATTTCTAGGAATCATGCTTAAACTTTTCAGCCAAAAATAAAAATTATGGTAAACAGTTTGAATTCTACTCCTCTGTTTTCCTGCTACAGAGCCCCTATATTAACTGTCTATGTACTAGTATAATTCATTGCACTTTGATCCTTCAATTTTGAACACAAATATCTAGACATTTAACCTGTTAATGCCTATTGATAACCTACTTCCTATTAAAATAACAGCATAACTCAATTTTGTAAGTCTACTACATAAAAATAGTCCTAACTAAGAACAGTTTAAGCTGTTCTGAGATGAACTCTTGACAATTAGATACTTGAATTGCAGTGCTGAGAAAGTTTGCTTTATTGATCATTATATTTAGAATATTGACAGAAGATATTCTACTAGGTTAGTAACTAGGTTAGTAATTCTGCTGTAACATCTACCACCCAGGACATATACTAAGTCCATCTACAAAAGCACAGAAACAAGAAATAGACCATTTCTCTTCCCATAAGGCAAGATCAACATTTTACAGAACTTCAAATTGATCCTGGTGCTACCATAAAACTACAGGTGGCTTGTACATGAAAGAAAAAACAAGAGGAGCAGTTGTATAGTAATTCATACAACATAATGTCCTCTCTTGACAGAGTTTGACAACTCAGGGATACAAAACAAACCAAGAAACAGCAACTATTTTCCACTGGGACATCCAAGTCATAAAAACACAGGAAGGGAGGTTAATTTGAAGGCAATTGAGGAGTTTTGAAACTGCTATTCACCTATTTACTACCTCAGAATGAAGAGAAATCAAATGGCCACACACTTCAGAGGGATTATTCTGTCTTAAAACTAGTACCACTACTGAATTTTGATGAAATAAGACAAAGTAATGCTCTACAAACTAGCCCACTACAAAAATTTTAACTGCATGATATTGATCTTCTGTTGGTTTTTAATACAGGAGAAGGCATTATGTGTCAGGGCATGAAGGGCTTATATCAGCAACAGAATGATGTAAGTTTGGAAAGTACATAGTACATGTAAAGCTTATGTCTGGCTGCCTTTATGCTTTTACTAAATGACTGCCACAACAGCAAGTCATGGATAACTAGTAATGGATAAAGTAACGATACTCTTATAGTTAAGTGCAACACTACACGGAATAATGTCTTTGACGGTAATAAATCCTACATTTCTGCCTCCTTCTCCTTGCTTCTCTTTTGTTACCCAGATCTAACATGCAGCCAGCTGCAGAACAAATTTGTGAGGAATTTGGGGAAAAGCAGATAAAAGGTTGGACTTTAAAATGAGTTGAATAACAAAACTGAAATCACACCAGTTTTTTTGCTTTGGTCCCTGTGCACTAGAAAAGAACAAACAGTAACAGGAGTGGTTGGTTTACCTCACCACCAGCAAAAAACACTTTTAAAATGCTCTAACATGATCTGTTCAAAGTAACAAAGAATTTTCTGGGAATATAAGCAAGATTTTCAGAGTGGAGATATGTTAAAGTTCCAATCACTTCAAACCCTTTTCCATGTTTAAGTAAACCCACAGCTCAAACAGCCATTGACATGTGCGGTCTGTGCTGAACCCTGCTAGGACTCTGAATACAGCCTCAAGCTGTGAGGCTGAAAATACTCTTGCAGACAAGCAAGAACTACTATTTTGTTTGTTCTACTGTAATAACCACCTAGGAACCTGCTTTTCCACAGAACAGTGCTCCAAAAGGTCTTTGCTACTGTGGACCATGCTATGCCACAAGACTTTTTTCTGTTTAGGATTATGTTTCTGTTCTCCCACAGGTAGTAATACTAAACTTTATTTAATGTAGTGATACTGATTCAACTTATGTCTCAAAACACGATCCTCAAAAAAAACCCAATGAAGCTGTGTTGCAAGACAGGATTCACCACTATAAATTTTCCATCAGCTGGATGTCTGGAAGCCAAGTCAGGAAGAAATCTGTGATTAATTTGCTCACCCCAGGACTGCAACCGCTAGAAAATGTCTTTCATGTTTTAATTTACTGTGTGATTAACAAATGTCAGTATTCACATGAACTGCAGACATTAAAAGCATACACACACCCCACGACCCTCAGCTCCTGCATGTGAAAAAGCTTAATGCAGAAGACTTTTCACCAAAAATACTTGATTTGTAGTTACCGCAAAAATTTTCTGTTACTCAATTATTCCAACCCATACCTGCAAACGTTCCAGTTGAGCAGCTGACTTCCCTTTGAGGCAGAGAATGAGGGCCACAAATGCATGCAAGTCCTCCAGAGAGAGGCTGCTGACCTAAAACAGATGAAAAAAATAAGTTATCTAAAGAGAAAATTCCTCCTCACAGGGATTTTCTGAAAATTGAGTCCTGTTGCTCAAGCACATCAAACTGAAGTTATGACCACCATGAATACGTTGTTTAGGAAGAGGCACTTAAAGTGAACAAAATACTTAGTTTCACAGCTTGAATGAAGTGCATGTCCCAATACTAGTGAATAGTGTGGATCTACCCATACCGAAGTGTGCCTCTCTTCAGGGATTCCCTTCCCCTCTTCCCTTGGAGCTTCTTAGTAACAGGAACATTCTTTATGTCAATAACATCATAAGATATTTAAAAAAACATAAATTGCTTTATCTCAGAATCACCTCTGGAGATCATCTAGTCAAATCCCACTGCTATAGCAATATCACATTCAGCAGACACACAAACATTTCCAGGTGGGTTTTGAATGTCTCCAGAGAAGGAGACTCCACAACTTCTCTGGGCAATCTGTTCCAGGGCTCTGTTACCCTCACAGTGAAAAATACTTTTCCTTATGTTTAGATAGAACCTTCTATGCTCCAGTTTGTGACCCTTGTCCTATCACTGGTAACCACCAGTCTTGTCCCACTCTCCTGACAGTCACCCTTTACACATTTATGAGCATTAATGAGATTCCCCCCTCAGTCTCTTCTCTGGGCTAAACAGATCCAGTTCTTTCAGCCTCTCCTTGTAATGCAGATGCTTTTCTCAGTGAGCCACAGGCAGGAAAACAAAGTAAAATTCTAAATTCATGTAACAGTTCACTCTAACACAGAATCACAGAATCAGTCAGGTTGGAAAAGACCCTTGGGATCATCAAGTCCAACCATCAAGACTACTCTACAAGCAGGGTGATCAACAAGATCACCTGACACTACATCTAAGTGTCTTTTAAACTCACCCAGGGCTGGTGACTCAACCACCACCCAGGTCAGGCCTGACCACTGTTTCTGTGAAGAATATTTTCCTGATGTCTAGTCTAACCCTACTCTGTTGAAGCTTGAAGCCCTTCCCTCTGGTTGTGTCACTAATTACCTGTGAGAAGAAACCAGCACCAACATCTCTACAGTGTTGGACAATATTTTCATCACATTAAAAAATGAAAAATTAAATTATTCACTTAATGATTCATTAAATTCATTAAATAATTGTATGACAGTATCCTCCATGGAGTTGCTGTCCACTGCTCCGAGTTTATGACGGATCTAACCCGATCACAGAATCACACAACATTAGGGACTGGAAGGGACCTCGAAAGATCATCTAGTCCAATCCCCCTGCCAGAGCAGGACGTTTTGAAGGCGCCACATGGGTTGGTCAATGTGCTGGTTCCTGCATGAACTTAAGATTTAGTTTAGAGTAAATGATAAGTAATGAAGTTTTAAAGAAGTTAATTCATCCCCCATACAAGCTGAGGGAAATCAGGCAACCTACAGTTGCTCAACTTAAATCATGTTTAGGGTGACAAGCCACCTTCCCTCTTTAATATAAAGAGACTTTTAATATAAAAAGACTAAAGTGTAAAGACAAGGATGAAGGCGCAGTTAGACAGGCACTGTTTTCTCAGCTATAAACCAAATGGATGCAGTATGGCCAGCTCAAAGCATGGCTCCTGACACTTGTTCTCATGGTTTTCTCTCAAAGAAAACAAATGGACAATACCAGGGAAATAACCAACATTTAAAACAACTCAGCAATGAGAAACATTTAACCCAAATAAATTCCTTAGTCTGGTTCACAGGGCAGAGAGTGTGTCAGGGCAGCTCAGATGGCAGAAGAGAATCACAAAAATGGGATTGCTGTTGAAAAACTGGCACTGCCATGAAAAATCTTCCATCAAACTAAAACTTTGCATAATCTGATATTATTCTTGTTGAAAACATGAGCTGCAAAACTGTTTTCATCTATGTTTTTAACATTAGCCATTGGATAATATGTTCTGAAAAACATAGCCCTAACAAGAATTTTCCCCTCCTGTTTTATTAATATGCTGTGATCAAGGCTCAGTAAATCCAATTTCTGGAGGTGTTCTGTTCTGTTACTCCTCCTCTTAATCCTACTACAGAAATCCTTCTCAAATAATTTAGTAATCACGCTCTGAAAAAGTGTTCAATAAATACATGAAACCTTGAATATGAATAAGTAAAACTGTGATTTCATATCCAAACACAAAAAAAAAACCTTCAAGTATGTTAAAAGCCCAGTATACGGTCTGTGTCTTGCTGAATTCAAACTGCAAGGTATGAAATGATGAAAAATGAGTTTAAACTTCAAAAACAAAGCTGCATGGATCATCTGTACAATTCTCATAAGTACTCCCTCAATGCATCATCTAAGTTTGAGCAAGCATGTATGAAGGAGAAAGAAAAAGTCAGGGAGGGCTTATTTCCACGTACCATACATCAGCATAAATCTGTTATTGAGGAAAGTGAAGTCTGAAAAAGCAAAACAACAGACGAAATGCAGCTTGGTGTAAGCAAAAGGGCACAAGAGCTGATCAGATTAAATAAAGACATTATCATTTGCTCATCCTCAGAATGGAAAATGTGCTTGTAAGATCAGCATTTGTAAAGTGGCAAGTACAGGCAATGTATTAAATGCCAAAGAGAAATGCAAATTACAAAGCAACACTGTATTTAATCTTATGTTCCTTTTTATTATGATTAAGGCAGATTGCAGACTGCCAAATGTTTGGAATTATGACAGAACTGCTACCTAATGATCCCCCATTACTCGGAATCAAATGGGAAGAGCCATATCCTCAGAATTCAGGCTTAAAAGTGAGTAGATTAACAAGATGGTGTGAAACTGTAGTGAGAGCTGACTATTTATGTTGCCTGTTTGCACAGCCTACAGAGTGTTGGGAGGGAATGTCTTCTTTTGACGACACAAAGGAAACATGAAAAGAGAAGCTTCAATTTGCAAATAGGTCCCAAAAAGCGGGGGGGGGAAATCTCTGAGTTTATAGTCTCTCTGTTAAACTGCCCAAGGGGCTTTGTCAGGGGCATGTGAGAGTTATGATTAACTACTAAAAACACTCAAGTGTTTCTTGAGCAGGATGACGCACGTTAAACAGAGTAATTAAAGATACTGTAATGCAGTGCTATTATATTGGATCAAACTATGCCTACAGTAAAGATTAGAGAAAAATCCAGCACAGCCTAGCAAGAAACAGCTTATTAGTCAACCACATCTGTCTGGGCTGCCAGATGGAAAAGAAAAGCAACTGTCCCAGTTACCTGCATCATAAGATAGGCCAGCAAGCAACAGAATCCTGCAACAGGTGCTTCCAGAGCTTGGAGTTCTTCCATCCCATCCTGAATGTGAAAGCACGCCAGAAATGTACTGTACCGTTGCTTTTCCACATCGGGTCCTTTGGCAAACCACAGTGTTTTCAAAGTAGGTGTTCCACCTACAAAAGAAATCTATTATTTTATCTTGGCACCAACAAGATAAAACATGCTACCTCATTACAATCTGAAAGGAAGCAACTGATCTGCTCTTGGCACTTGCATGGACCACAAAGCTGAAAATAAAATGTATTTGAGAAAACTTGGTATTGGAAGAAACCCCAAAACACAACAAGGCAAACCCCCAAAAGTAAAGCCTGTAATTTAAACAGATTGTATTGAATACAGGCACATTTAACAAGAGTGGACTCAATTCAAGTGTGACAACAATATAGACAACTTGGAGACAGGAGGCTATTAACTTCTGGAAATGCAACGTTTGCCTGCAAGTGTGTCCTTTCTCTATGGGAATCTACAGCATTAAATGAGATTAACTTCATCATAAAACAGTGATTCAACAGAAAACAACCCTACCTGTTTCTTCCCTCTCTCTCCCCTCTACAGCTAGCATACTGGGAGGCTTTGAAGGACTCTCACGTCGCCTCTCTTATAATCACCATTTTTAATGGACAAACAGGTCACCTATGCCACTGGCTGGCAAACACACATTCTCCACAGAACACTGTGCTGGTGCGACTCCTGCAGTAGTTTGGGAAGAAACCACAGGGCTGTCTGGTATTTTGCTCTCCCCAGGCTACTGGATGAAATGCTGTTGCAAACACACACACACACACACAAAAGAACAGTTCTTGATAATGTACCCTTGTAAACGTTCTATAGTATCATTCATCCCGGTCTCTACATCTCTAATATTTATCCTATGTTGCCACCTCCCACGTGTGAGCTGATGTGAAATTTGCCCACTTAAAATCACATTTAATCCATTATCAAAATAAAGAGTAACGCACTGAAACAGCAAAACAGCTAAGTGGCTACGCCTGAAAATCCCAATTAAAGAAAGAATCCTCCCGTAAAATACTGCTGCTTCTGTAGTGAAATAAAACGAGTTGTGAATTTTAAATGTGGACTAATTAAGCTACATTTGGTAACACCTTTTCCTTTTTTTGTGTGACATACAGCAGCTGTAGTCTGGTTAGGAACACTTGGTCATAATAAACGGTTAAAGTGACAAGGTGCTGAAATCTACGCAGACAGTGTTTATTTAGCCAAGAGAACCCATTAACCAAATGGTACTAACTCTTTGGAGAGGGGAAAACTAGAAGAGAAGTTAGTATTTTCTTTTTTCATTTCCATGATGGATGTTTCTTTTACTATTTTTAAAGCTAACTCTCCCATCAAAAGTTTTAACCATATAAAGAGCTATAATAATAAAATCTGTAAGCTTCTGACCTTCTTCTAACCTTACTCTGTCAGGAAAATTCAGATGAGATAGATAGACAGATGTACAGATAGATATAGTCAGACAGACAGATAGATATAAAAGAGATAGATATAGTCAGACAGATAGATAGATATAAAAGCAAACACTTGCTTGATTGGAGATAGAAATGCAGGACAGTGATAACACAAATACAGACAGTGTGTGGGCCAGTACAGACAGCACAGTGAGACTCAGATTGCTGGTTTGACACTGGCAATTGGTGCCTTAGGGGGAAAAAAAAAAGAAGAGCAGAGACTGACTTCCAGGAAGAAAAAGCAAATATAACATCCAGAAAACCAACACAAAGCCAACTTTTCCTACCAAGACTAAGCAAGTTTAATGTATGAGACAATGTCATTATGAGTAAACTCAAATAGTTTTGATGCTTTCTGCTTTCCAGAAGGTTCCCAGTCAGCTGCCTAGAAGGAGATATGCCAAGAATCAGTTAAAGACATGTACTTTTTCCATCTGTACAGCTGTTTTAAAATTATTTGCATCCAGAGGTATATCTAAAATTAGAAATCCTTCTTTCTGCAGAGTGTAACCAGTAACTACATCAATAATCAAAATCATGTATCTGTACTGAGAGAGCTCAACAAAAAATTTGAGACATCTCTTCCATAAACAGTTTTTTACACTTTCAGAAACATCTTCTTGTGCCTGGGAAAAAGAGGTATTGATGAGGATGAATTACAAGTTACTTATCAGAAAGATAATACCAACCAAAAGCATTATTTTTCTGAAAGGACTTTTTCCACAAGTAATTAAATTCCATTTAATACCCATGAAAGCTAAATAAAAGAAAGACACTAATATACTGAAGTTAACGATGCTCCCACCTTAGGGGGAGTCAAGAACAGGACCAAGATTCGCATACAGTCAACCCCCCAGTCTGTTCTGTGCTCTAGTTACATCCTCACTATATAGTGTACAGCAGTTAGGAAACTTTCCTGAAAGAATATTACTTGAATAGGAGAAAAAATATTTCATTTTCTGAACACATCTATACATTTGCTACATATTACTGTGTATTAATTACTAATACTAAATTAACTCTAAACAAAACCAAACCTGAATAGCAAAAGGGAAACAGAACGAAACACACTTATCTAAACATAAAGTGAAATATAAATAGATACACACAGATATAAACTCTGAAAACCATACAGTGTAAACTGTAGTCCTCTGGAACCTAAAGAAGAGCATCGCTAATACCTCCATGGAGGCCAAGATACTCTGTTTGCCCTCCACAAACACACAAATGGGCAACCAACAAGAGAAAAAGCCCTGGATTACTATTTTTCCTTTCTCATTTTCACTCACAGATCTAAGGACATTGTCCTGCAGAAAGCATCACTAAAAACAAGAGCACTTAAAGGGAACACATAAATATTTACTCCACTTGCTTGAACTTCAGTAACTGATTTTTGAATAAGCAATGCATGCAGAAGTTGTGGAATGCATTCATAGCATGATGCCCTTGAACTCAAGGCTTGTCCAAAGGTGATCCTCACATTCACACCGACTTCAAACACCTTATCATTGTATACAGAGACACAAACATACAACATTAACTGTTTGTGTATACTTGAAGTAATGACTATTGAAATTTCATTTTATAACACCAGTAGTAGTAGAACTTCAGCACTCCATTGTTTTATGTGCTCATGTAAATACTGAGCAATAAAATCATAGGAATTTTATTGCTAGGAACACTCAACATTAACTTGTCTACAGCTGTGGCCAATTTTATAGATGCTATAAACACAAATCCCAATTATAGCCAACTATTAAAGAAGCATTCCAGAGACAGCACTTTGAACATCATATGCATATTCACAGCATATTCTTGTAAGATGCAATGATTAGAACACTGGAAGTACACCCAAGCTCCTGCGCCATGAAGCTACACAATATGCTGCAGAAATAAAATAGAAAAGCAGACTTCACACATTTCCAGTGAAGTCTTTAGAATGGACTCTGTTTCATACAAACTGCACACATATCAACTGGATCCACTGCGTTCACAAGATAAGATATTAAACAGCATTTTCTTGGATCACTGATCTAACAAAATTCGTTTCTCAGAGACAGTTTTTGTCAACTTCAGAGCAGCTCGGTCAACGTGTGGGAAACACCACGAGCACATCCACTCAGCTGAAAGGAAAAGTTCCAGAAGGAAGAAAGGCAGAGAATGCAAGCAACACAGAAGCTAATTCAGAAGTGTGTCTCAAGAAAAATAGTTATATTACACAATATACACTGTATTTTAATTACATTTTACACTGTTATCTTACAGCCATTAGGATTTTGTATTTAATTTTAAAGAAAAACTGATATTCAATCTATCACCTGCAAACTTTTCAGTTGCAAGATAGTTCTGCTGTTTTGTACACACACACACACAGATAAATCAGTGGGAATTCTGCCTTTTGTGAAGATCAGTGAGAAATTGAAATATTTGTGGGCACACACAAAGTTAGTATCAAACAGTACTTACTGAAACTTTTTAATCAAAACACAAATTAAATCATGAAGATTTCCCGTTTATTCTCAGTACACTTCCAAAATTGTTGTGATGATGAGCTTTTTGTCAAAAAGGATAAAACAAAAACCTGCTCATAGAATCAGAGAATCATCAGGGATTGGAAGGGACCTCAAAAGATCATCCAGTCCAATCCCCCTGCCACAGCAGGATCACTCAGATTAATTGTACCCATGATTTTTCAAGTAGTTTCAATAGTTTTTCCTTTTTACAGTATCCTGACCTTGATTGACAGCTTTGAACTCCTACTTCCTATAACAACTTCTTTAAATTTAGCTCTGAATATGATCCCTGTCTGAAAAATGTGATGCACTGATGAGAACCTTATTTGGTCAATTAGAAAGTCCTGCTGTGGAAAATACAAGATGCATGAGCAAATGTAAGGCATACAAATATGGACTGCAAAAATTTTGGACAAATATTTGTTCACTGAAGGAATGACAACAGAGCACTAAAAATAAGCACTAGAAGTCCTCCTCTCCTTTTTTAACAGTCTGCTTGAACAGCCTTTCATTACCGAGCTAGTCAAGAGGATGGTTGAGACGGTGCTGGTTTTATTAAGTCCTCTTACGTGGTTGCTACAAACAAACAAACAATACTGACTTTAAATCTTGTTTATTGTCAGCATGAAGATGGGTTCTAAGTCCATCATGTTTGCAGAGCAACAGAACCTGAATATATGAGATTAAGTAGATTCCTCTCCACAAAGGGAGGCAGGGACTACAGTACCTGGGAAGGAAAATTTCCCAATAATAAATAGAGTGTATTTGCCATGCAGACTGAAATGTAACTACAGTGAGTTTTCTTTCCTTGTTTTACAAGGCCATCGTTTTATATTGAAACAAAACAGCTGTCTAGGACAGACCAATTAATTTTTACCATTCATATTCCTACTCATTTGGAAAACTTTACTGCAATTTCACCTTATCAACAAGTTAATTAGATAATCACTCTTTTAGTATTGTATTAGGGGTACTGGACAGTGAAACTACTGCATAGCAAACAAAATCTTGTTTGTACTTTGTCTGTACAACTCCTCTCTTCCCAAATGGTTCCTTTCAAAAGGATTTTGAATGACTGACTGTCTTTCCTTCATCCTTGAAGATTCTCATTAAATATACGAGTTTCAAACATGAAGCTAAATGTACAATCTTAGGATACCTTGCAATTAAATTTAGTAAAGCCCTAGAAAATAAAAAACAAGTAGGTACTAAAGCAATTTCATATGAAAAGTCAAAAAAATCTGAGCTCCAGATCTATGTGACAACAGATGGCTAGACAGAACGAGAGAGCTGGGAGAGTCAAGACAGGGGTTACGATTACAGTAGCTTGGACAAATTAACATTTAGACCAATTTTCCCTCTGAAAAAACACAATTCATACAGTACTGTTTAACTCCTATCCTAAACTTGCATGGCATGGTACAATTTAGTGATCAAGAGATGAGGGACATATCCAGTGCCCAGTATTTTCACTGAAGTACATGATACCTCATAACACTAATTTCACTAAGTGTTCTTTAATGCATCATTTACCAAAGGAAAGAAGATAAAATCCACAAAACCCTTGATGTTTGCAACAGCAGAAACAGCTTCACAGAAGCAACTAGTCTACTTACTTTTTTATTGAAGGCTGGTTTATCTTTTTGGGTTGTCACAGGTGATTGAGACATTACCTTTTTTTTTCCCTAATATTCCTCACCAACCTCATTAATACATTTTCTCAAACAGCTTAATTGAAGAATTTTTATATGGCCCTGCATATCACTTACACTGGCCTCAAAGTAGTATTTAGAAGCTCAAAGAAGTATTTAGAAGTAAGAAATTGTTTGCACTTTAGAACTGATGTTTTAGTTAGCACTGAATTTAACAAAATGGTTTTAAAATCACAGCACGCAACATTTCTTCTGTAACAACTTGTTCTCCACAGGCTTGTTTGGTTTTTCTTTTCATATCACACATATGATGATGGATTCTCTAACCTGACTGTAGAGATGATGTTATTTCAGTTTAAATTCAAACACAGTTTTAGCCTACCTGGAATAGAAGGTTCTACAGGTTGTATCAGCTCCGGCTGCTGGAGAGGGTTTCCGTAATAGACAAACCACTCTTTTACCACAGGATAGGCTCCATCTAAAAAAAGTCAGAATTGGATCAGTAAGTCAAACACAAGTATTGACACTCCTGTAGAAGTTGGAAGCAGTGGTCATCACGATTCAAAAGTAATAGAAGGCACTTCATAATGATTTGTTTGCTCAGCTTCTTTAAAACCAACCCAAGAAAAATTAGTTTTATTGCCTTTACGACAAATCATCAGAACAAATGAAGAGAGTTTGAATTATGTACTATAAACATGAGTTTAGAGTAGGGAACAGCAGCCAAGAATGTAAGTATGAGCCTGTGGAAAGCATTCTAACCCGGCTTTCAGCCAATTTTAGGCCTTCCCATTCCAAGTCAGTTCAGGAAGCTGTGGAGGCATCTGGCATAGCTTAGGGGCATGAGCTACCTCTGTCTCTCAGGGCTGTCACACCACCACACATGCAGGCAGTTCTTAATATGACTCTCCTCCCAACTTGCCCAAACATTTCTTGTGTCAGGGTTTGATAATAAAAATCTTTATAAGGAGACCTTGATGGCTACTTGAAATCTGACAGCAATGGAGTCATCCCATATCAGATGCAGAGCTTTTACAACCCATTGCTCCAGGCCTTTTATGTGGTAGAAAGGGATTATTTATGCATAATAGCTTGAGTGACTTCCTACCCTCTAACCCCAGCTCTGCCCCACCTCCCAGTAAAGAGTAGGATGCCTCTTAAATTAGAGATTTCACAGCTTGAGTTGTGCATCAAACTACTTGATGCTTTAAAACAACAAGACAAATGAAAATATACTCCGAAAACAGTAGGTTTTTAGGGCACCTATCCTAGTGTCCTACATTTCCAATCTCTGTAGTCTGGCAAACAGTACGAAATGCTGTTACTGATCTATCACTTGTAATAATGTTTTCAAATATTTTCCAGACAAATCTCAGAAGTTCCCCCCCACCCCTTCCCTTGTCCCCCTCCAGATTCACAGAATTGCATCTCTAATTCCTTCCAGCTCTCACTCAGTCCTGAAGCCACTGTTCCTAGAAATTCCTGCCTTTTCTCATCAATTCCAACCATCCTGTCCTTTACTGCACAAGCATTTCTGATGCCAAATTATGAACTCTAATCAAAAACTTCACAAACCAAACAAATCTTTCCAACACTTTACTTCTCTTCCTTCCGCCACACCAAAAATTTGGTCCGTTAATTTTGTGATCTCATTTGTAGCTCGAAGCTGACAAAGCCTGTTGACGTGAATGAACGAGCAGTGTGCTACAGGACAAGGCCAGAAATTCCTCAGATGGAGTTCTAGTGTCACAGACGAAAGTGAGAGAAAGCACTAGGACAAAACCACTTTTACAGCCCTGCTTCTTCCTTCTTCCTTCCTCATAAAGCTGCAGCAGAAACTCCCAACACAAGCGAGGGACTGAAGAACCAGCAGCTGGACTGTGAGCAACAGCATTACTCCTGGCTTGCCATGCTCCACTGCTCAAAACCAGATGACACTCAGAATAAAATTAAAAATACCTGCACTGGGGAAAAAAAAAAAAGCCTCAAACTGCACATTCTAGCAGCTGTAGAGTCTCATGCATTTATTAAAAATCATGCCTACAATAATGCTATTTCATGAACAAACCCCTTTAATTTAACATCCCAAAGTCACTTTCAGAACCAGCCTGACATGTTAGCATTCTGGTTTCAGATTTATTACATACATGGCTTGGCTTTATTCAATCTGTTCAGCTCATGCAGCCTCCCAAATTTTAGCCTGGCCTCTCAGGGAAGCAAGCCTAACACAATTAGGACATCTGTCTTATAATTAATTCAGGGATGCACTGCTGTTTCAACTAAATCTGATGCAAGGAAGAGATTTCAAATGTATTAAATTCCTAAAGATGTTGTGAAACCAGTGACTTAGCTGACAGAGGGATCTGATTAGGGCACCAACCAAAAGAAAGGCAAAAAAGTCATGGTACCTGTTATATCAGAAGATGCTGGATGGCAAATCAATACGCAAGTAGCTGTGGAAGAGCTAGAGCTGAATAAAATGATAGATGGGATTTGGGGAGAGTAAGAGACAGAGAACATACTTAAGAACAGCAGTGGCAGAAGGGAGTTGTCAAGGACATTGGGATAAATTAAGAGGAATCCTGGGAAGGAGCATGGAAATATAAAAGCCTTGCTGAGGGGAAGATGGTGGGAAGAGTCACCTTGCATGAGTTCTGCAACTCACAGAACATCTTACCAAATGTCTCAGGATTTCAAACGCCAGTGCAATACTATTTTTACACTGGTCATTCAGCTCAAGCACAGTAAAAAGACAAATCAATAGGAAACCTCTGGTTTTGTTCTTTTAGAGTCACAGAAGGTTGGGAAAGACCTTCAAGACCATCAAGTCCAATTATTAACCTAACTGTCCCAAGCCAGCCACTAAACCATGTCTCTAAGCCCCAGATCTACATGACTTTTAAACATCCCCATGGATGGCAATTCAAGCCCCTCCCTGGGAAGCCTGTTCCAAGGCCTTAAGACCATTTTCAAAAGCAAGTGAATGTTGGTACAGGATGTATTACTGCATAGGCTGAGTGCTCTTCACCAGTACAGTCCATTCATAACAGAAGTACATTATTGTTCACATAAGTAGCCACATTAATATAGCTGAAAGCAAGGTCCTGCCAACTGGCAGCACATGAACACATCAAGAACAAAACGGAGACATGGTTACTAAACACCAATTCCCGTCAACTGGAAATGTCTCTGGAAAAAACCCAGTCATTTTTCAAACTCTTCCCCTCCACAAAGGCACATACAGAACACCACCA
This sequence comes from Rhinopomastus cyanomelas, assembly GCA_013400115.1. Lineage (NCBI taxonomy): Eukaryota > Metazoa > Chordata > Aves > Bucerotiformes > Rhinopomastidae > Rhinopomastus > Rhinopomastus cyanomelas. Next base: position 373,081 of record VXBP01007098.1, on the reverse strand, counting down.
GTGAAACACAGGTTTTTAAAAAGCAGTTGTGATTTGTTTAAATAGATTCTGGACAACCTGTGGAAGCACTGCTTAGGCAACCCATGGAAAACTTCAGCTATGCAAAACACAAGACAGCTGGAACCGCTGTTACATGGACTCGTCTAATTTGCAGCAGTGCCAGCCCTCCCAAGTGGGCTTTGGTGATAATCAGCAAAGGTCTTGCTAACAGACTGATTCTGACAGTGTCAAAGTGAGGGTCACTCTGGCCTGCTAATGTTAGAACTGGGAGTGATGCCAGCACTTCCAGGAGCTTAGACTACATTACGAAACCTCCTGACCAGGAGTGATCACACAGGTATTTCCATGGTCTGCTCTAGAGCCTAAACCTGATGGATTTGTTCTGGACTCTTCACACACGCAAGAAACAGTTTGGCTGGCCAGTAAGGTGCATTATTTTCTGTTATTTTCACCTCCTTGCATTTTTCAAATAATAGTGCTGTCCTAGGAAAGATGTAAAAGTTGACAGCTTATATATCACTATATTCAAGCCTTGTGAGGAGCAGCTGAGGGAGCTGGGATATTTAGTCTGAAGAAGAGAAGGCTGAGGGAAGACATAAGTGCTGCCTACAAGTACCTGAAAGGAGGTTGTAGAGGGCTGGGGGTTGGTTGCTTCTCACAAGTAACAACTGATGAGACAAGAGGAAAGGGTCTCAAACTGCACCAGGGGAAGTTTAGGTTGGGCATTACGAAAAACTTAATGGAAAAGATTGTCAGGCCATGGAACAGACTTGTCCAGGAAGGGAGTTGAGTTACCATCCCTGGATGTGTCTCAAAGTCATGTTGATCCAGAGCTTAGGGACAGGGTTTAGTGGTGGACTTGAGAAGGCTGGGTTAATGGTTGGACTTTATGATCCTAAAGGTCCTTTCCAACCTAAATGATTTGTGATTCTATAATATTCCATGTCATGATCAGAAATAGCTCAATTAATTATAAAGATACTTCTAAAGTACACAGACAACGGTTGCCATGCTATCAGAATCACCATCAGCACCTATTTATTTTTGTAGGGTCAAAAATGAGGCTGTGCTTCCAGCCACATTTCTGGGAGTAAAGGTACACACATGCTTGCCATATGCCCAACTACAGAAGAGGCACAGCTCCACGAGCAAGTCTTTCAGCAGCAATCCTAGTACGTACAGATGACCACTGATTTACTCGTTCCCAACCCCTGCCGTTCCCTTGGGCTATTTCACCACAGCTGGTGGTGGCTACACAAAGAGTCAGATGGGAAAATGGGACCAGGTTAGGTACCTTGACTGCAGGAAAGGGAGGGGAGACAGATACTGTTCTCAGTTACACAAACTAGGCCAGCAAGCAGCTGCACAAACAGCTGCTTCAGCACAAATGACAGGTTGCACAGGGACTGAAATCATAGAATCATTAGGTTGGAAGGAAACTTTAAAGGTCTTCTAGTCCAACTACGCCACATTGAGCAGGGTCTTCTGCAACTAGGGCACAGCCACTCTGGAAACCTGCAAGGTTACTAAATGTCCCACTGCCAGCAAAAGTTACGCTTATCCAGTACGGCTTCACCCATGGTCTAGGACATGATACAACCCTTAGCTCCTACGGATTCTTTGATCTCTTAGGCACCATTGAAAATCTCAGCCTAGACACTGAAAATGAATAGCATCTTGTTCAGAGTAAAGGAAACAGTTTCCACTATTTTCAGCCTGCTTTTACTAAAACTGTAACCACTGCTGTTACCAAATGTTGGATGCTTTGCTGTACCTATTTAACAGTAAACAAGCAACTCTGTAAAATACAAAGAGGTCAATTTCCAACACAGGAATCTTGTGACAGAAGGATCTCAGGGAATGAAAAAGAGGATCACTAACATCTACCTACATCTGCATTACAAACCAGAATATTGTGTAGTTATCCAAGTTTGCTTAAAATAATCCACATCAGCACTGTATCACAGTGGCAGCAGACTCCACATGGATTAATTCCATTGACTGACTTCTTCCAATAAGCTTCTCTTTAATGCTAATCCAAAGAAATTCAATACTATACTACAACTTACATGTAGTGTAGTTTACTTCTTCCCATCAGACTCTTTGCCAAATCACAAAAAAGTCACCTTGACCTCAACTCAGGGGCATTGGCAAAGGATTTTACTTACTTTGCAAAGAAGAAAATTTCCTGGTAGGTGTAGCAGCAAATTCATAATAAATAAGGGTTACATTTTCTTCTGAATTGCCATACAGACCCTGATCAACTATCTACACTCTTGACTTTGAAGCAGCTGTACACTGAAATGAGAAGGCAATCTATGAACTACGAGGAAGTGACCTGGTTAAAGCAGTCAGAGGTAGATACATGCACTAGAAATGTAGATTTAATAGACATCTGTGATCTGTTTTGTCCTGCTGCAGCAGGGGGGTTGGACTCGATGATCTCTTGGGTCCCTTCCAACCCCTAACATCCTATGATCCTATGATATGCCCATGCAGACACACAGTACCTACCTTCCTGGAAGGGTTAAGGACTGGGAGTGCATTATGATTCACTCTAGAAAAGTATCTCTGGAATTTGAAACTTGAATTGGAAACAAGTAATATCTGTGGTTTTATTCTAAAACTCATTTTCTGAAGAGAAGACCTCTTTTGAGATCAAATTTCGTTTGCCATAAGGTTCTAAATTACTGTTTCTGTATTTCAGTGTTAATCTTCTTGATCTGAGTACTACAAACACTGTAACACAGATGCAAATCTGCCTACTGCTCTGCCATCTCACAGCAACAATTGTTAATTAGAAGATTTGGTCTGGGTGTTTCTGAAAACATCAACGATTATCCTGCTGCTTGGAGGGCTAAACAAAACCCAACCAAGTTATAATTGTCTACAAAATTTAGAGGCAGTAGTCCGAAAAATGAAAAATGACAGAGGTGCATGATTAATGCTGAGCTTTTTGTTACTCTTTCCAAATGACTATGTAAACTTTGATTCAGTTTTTCCTATTCTTTTTTTTTCCCCCTATTGTGGCACAATTTCAACCACTAGATGCTGAAAGGAGCAGGTACTTAACTGCCTTTCTAAGCACACAGTTTGAGTATTAGGTTTGATGGTGGTACACATTAATCAATATACTCTGAAATCAACACATTAAGAGGAGAAATCAACATATTAAGAACATGAACTTTGCCTATAGATGTCAATAAAGAGTTCTCTGTCTTAAAGGAGAAGAATGGAAGCACAGAGATATATATACCTGCACCAGAATCTGCTTATACCACTGCATACAGACATGTTTCAAAGTTGTGTAGATCTGGAGCTCAGGGACATGGTTTAGCAGTGGGCTTGGGACAGCTGGGGTAATGGTTGGACTTGATGATCTTAAGGGTCTTTTCCAACCTGAACAGCTCTATGATTCTGTATTTTCTTGCACTTTGATTGAGGAACTAATAATCACTGACACAACTCATTTGTGTTACTACAGAAACTACAATCGACTATTCACTGTTGTTATAAACTGCAGCCTCCAAATGAACAGAAGATCCAACTGTAACAACAGTGCACTACTGTTTTGCAGAAGCAAATTACAACTTGCTAATTCATCCAGTGCTATACTTTTCAAGCAACACAGGCACAAAATTGTCAGAGCTGGAAGAGAGCTCTAGAGATCATTTAGTCCAACCCCACTGCTAAAGCAGGATTGCCTAGACCACATGGCACAAGGCTGCATCCAGATGGGTTTGGAATATCTCCAGAGAAAGACTCCACAACCATTCTGGGCAGCCTGTGCTGGACTTTGTCACAAGCACAGTAAGAGATTTTTCCTCATACCTGTATGGGACATCCTGTGCTCCAGCTTGTGCCCACTGCCCCTTGTCCTGCCACTAGGCACAACTGAGAACAGTCTGGTGCCATCCTGCTTACGTCCACCCTTCAGATATTTATAGGCATGGATCAGGTCTCCTCTCAGCCTTGTCTATGCTAAATAGTCTCAGCTTTCTCAACCTTTCCTTGTGAGATGCTCCAGGCCCTCAATCATCTTCATTGGACTCTCTCCAGTAGTTCCCTGTCACTCTCGGACTGGGGGAAGCCCAGAACTTGACACTATTCCAGACATGGCCTCACCAGGACAGAGTAGAGGGGGAGAATGACCTCTCTAGACCTACTGGTTTCTTAATGCACCCCAGGATACCACTGTTCTTCTTGGCAACAAGGGCACATTGCTGGCTCATGGTCAACTTATGTCTCTCAGACTTGAAATATCTTCTACAAGTCATTGTTTTACTCAATCTTTGGTCACTAATAACTTTCACAACTACCCATTTAACAAGTTAAGAAAAAAAATCTTTAAAAGCTCTGATACTGATCAACATGTAGAAAACCACCAACTTCCTTGTCACATTTTCTCTGGATAAGGTAAGAAGTTCACTTCAGCTGCCCACAAGTTTATCTTAAATGCCATGATGATCATAGAATCATTAGGGATTGGAAGTGACCTCGAAAGATCATCTAGTCCAATCCCCCTGACACAGCAGGATCACCTAGACCAAGTTGCACAGGAACACATGCAGGTGGGTCTTAAACATTTCCAGTAGCCACTGAGGCAATGAATTCTGAAGTTTAAATTATACTTGAATAATGGTGTAAGTTGTTTAATCCTTACCTCTTCCAGATTCCAACAAGACAGAATAGATGTGCTGACGAGCAGGGCGGTAGATAAGTGCTTGTCCAGGAATCTCCTTATCACATTCATCTTCCAAAGAGTTGCTGCACTCAATCTCTCCACTACTCAGGATATTGAAGATTGTGTAATTTTCAGATTGGATGTGCTGTTCTTTAGCTAACTGCTTGTTCAAAGAAGAAAGAAGGTATTATCTCATAACTAAGAAGGATCAAAAAGTAACCCAATGCATGAACTGCTCAAGGATATAGTACTTTCTCTGTGAGGGAATGGGTAGAGAGGGAACAAGTGCTTTTTCAAGTAACACCAGTACCTTTTCAGATTATCTGTCTTTCTGTGGACAGAATTCCATCACTTCCTTTCTTAGCCCATCCTCAAATTCTTAAAATCTGAGGTTCTTGATGACAGTTTTTTATAAGGTACTTATTCTTAAAATAAATTCTGATTTCAGTCACAAGAAAATGAGATGCCCTCCTTCAGTCACCTGAAAACAGATCTTCCCTCTTTAAACAGTGAGTGAAGGCACAACAAACCCCAAACTTGTAATTCTATCGCAAGGTGAACGATACAACATCAGCTCCACTTCTCTCCTCAGCTGATTTTGCAAGGTTTACATGGTGGTGGAATTAGAATACTTCATGTCACCACACTGCCACTCTGCAATAGCTCTTCCCCAAGGAAAAAAGAAATAAAAATCCATCTGCTCTAATGAGGAAAACCAGGTCTGCAGGCTGTTGCTGAATAACAGATTCACAGCATCAGCTAGACTGCATATTAATCACACGCTGGATGCAGATACATCTGGCTACAGCAGCTGCCTACAAGCAGCCTCATTACAAGCAGGGACCACTGGTCTGGAGCAGCTGAGATGTTGCTAAGGCAGCACAGAATTTCAACCAGGAATCATTATAACCTGGACTGGCAAAGCACAGAGCCAGAGACCTTCTACTTCACAGCCTCAGACCAAAACTATGGGGGTGTTCACTCAGCTGAGAAGAGACAAATTTGCCAATGACAAATTCTCCTGGACCCACGCCGTATGGTGAGCGAGCCCTGGGGTTTCTGTGCTCTGCATCCCCTACTATCTGTATTATCTGGGTTGTGCCATCTACTCAGTCTCTTTCACTAGGAACTACCAGACAACTGGCCACCATTCCTGCAGAACTCGAGTATCTGCAAAGCTGGAACTCAGCAGGTCAAAGTCACTGGGACAGTACTGACAACAACTAATTCTACTGAAATGCCACGCTTTCAGAAGAAATTCTCAGGATCAAAAGATCCATGGCAGGGTTCTGTGTACAATACCAATCAACAGAGGAATTCATTAATACTTTATAGGAATAAATTAATGGTTGCCCTGCAAGAAATAGTTCAGTGTTCTTCATATATGAAACCAATGTAATCCCTCAAATACACTTTTGTACAAAACAAGAACAAAGAGTTAAGTATTTTTAAGCACAATTTGAATGAAGTATTGAACTATTTCATACAAACCACTGTCACAGATATGAGAACATTTGAAAACACCAGTTTATTGCAATTTGCCAATAATCTACACACCCTTATGCACTGCCAAACACCAATCCCATTTCAAAAGCATCACTGTATTCAGTGCTGCATCTTGACAAATATTTCTATCTCTGATTTATACCTAGTCAGGTAGAAAGCAGTGCTCTTCTGAGAGAAGCAGCAATGCAAGGCTGTGTCCTCAAGGTTAGAACTAACAGTGTATGTCAAGTATATACAATTCAGTTTACAAGTAAGTTAAGCAGAGCTACATATGTGTTTCCAAGTACAAAGCAAAACACACCTACTAAATACACAAATATTTATCCACCTGTAACAAAACTAAACACAAGTTAGCAGGTCTACAACTTTGTCATTTCCTTGGCCTAGAAACTGACTTAACATAGGATCCATGTGGCAACAGGGAGGAATTCTTCAGTGGAGTTTCTAAACACTGTTATTTTATTACAACAGTAGCTCAGCATGACACCAGAGAACTGCCATCCTTCACATGAAGGATCAAATAAAGAAATAATGACTCCTAGTCATAAAGACCACGTGGTACACTCTCTAACGGAGAAAGGGTATCGCCGCTATCGTCTTGGCCATAGTACAGCCTAGGTAATTACCTTGTGGCTAATTCTTCCTTGCATGCCAAGCACTCACAGTGTTTTTCAACACTTTATTAGAATGTAAGGTTGTTGGGTTGTTTATTTTAAGTGATATATTCTACTTAAATGCTAGTCAAAAGTGGCATGCATCACATCTACGTGCAGTTAATAAAAACCCCAAATGCATCTGCAGTTCAGCTGAATTAACCATTAGATTGGTTTAAATGTAGTTTCAAAATGTTTTGGAGTCTTTTTATAAAAGAAAAATGTAAATTCTAGGATTACTTCAGAGTAACATGAAGAAACAGAAAAATATTTTTAAAGAAAATGCTTGAGTAAAAGACAAAAACCCCCTATTTGAAACTATAGGAACCTAAAAAATAGGGAGTAACGGATAGATAATACAGGGTATAAGATACACTACGTCTTATGTTTCTTTAATTTCATCTCAAGATGCTATTTTAATTGATATGACTTGCTACAACCACACAAACTCTGATGCAAGGTAATATACCAGCAAATATCTTCAGTTACTCAGAGTGACCCCATCTGACTGTACCATTGCTCATCCCAACACCAGCACATCTCTACCCAGGAGCAAAGCCATAGTGAAAATTTCTCATGCATCCCTGCCTTTTAAGGAATAACAAGGAATAAAGTTATCTTGGTTCATTCAGGGACAATTAACCAGAAAGATAATTAACCTGATCCAAAAATAATCAAACACAGGTTTATAGGAAGCTTCCTCATCACTCCCACAAGAGCAAATTCAACATCTGCACCCTTAGTACAGAAGCTGTTGGTACCTTGACTGCATGTGCCAGGCACCGACCAGCAGACCACTAACCAGCTGTAGCTGACCTGTGTGTTCTCAAAACAAGAAGCAAGTCATTGCATTATGCAGTACATGGGAACTACATCTTTGTACCCAGCTATGGGTCTAATACAGGAGCTGTTACCCATTATTTGACCTGCTTGACACTTCAAAGAAGAGAGGGACCACTTTTAATTAAATGTGCTGCATCTGTCCTCATCATGAAGCCTGTATTTAACAGACAAAAGATTTTTCTCAAGCAAACTGAAATTAATAGGTTGGGGGTTCTCATTACCAACTTCCACCAAGTAGTCATGGCAATAGAGTGACCATTAAGCTTCAAAAAATGAGGTACCTGAAAGATATCTTTATCTTGACACATGGCTGTTTGTTGTTGAAGGGAGAGCATTTGGCAATTTGTTAGGTTGGGAGGAATCCACGGAGACTGCTGCCCGGGCAAAATATAGGAGTGCACTCCTCTGTAAAGCAATGTCTTGTCTGACCCCAAAGGTAGAATCTCTTCCAAGTGTTTCAGGCCGTTGTATGAGCACGGAATTTTTGAGATGTACTTTGCTACAGCTAGCAGTACACTTGCTCTCCTGCAGTAACTGTTACTGTTGGGACTGGCAACTAAACATTTATGCCAAAAGCCTTCCAACAAGCTTTCTGGAACAATATCATTGCCCAGCAAGCAAGCGAAGAGGGGGAGGTGTGTCAAACGAAGACCCAACACACGGCAAAGGTGCTCTCGGGAGTACATAACAGTGACCAGCCTGTCCAAATGGAGCTTGTCAATGGAAAAGTAGGGGCATGTGTTATAGATGAGATAGTCACTATCTTGCCCAAGAATTCCTAAGCAGTTATGTTGCAAACCATATGCAGCCACTTCAAAGTCTGCCTCTTGCAAAGTGCATACTGTTTTCTGGCCAAGCGACTTCAGGGCGTAACGTGTAAAAGTAGGTAAAGCTGAAGGAACAACGAACATTCCTCTTCCTGGTTGTGTCCTGTGAGTCTTGATAAACTGAAAGATTCTGGCTATTTCCTTGTTATTCTTCAACCTCCGTTTGATCCACTCATCTCTTTTTTTCTCTTCTACCACTCCATCGAAGTAAAACACCAACTTGATGCCAGCTGCCGTGAAAGTTCTAATAAAATTCTCCAAACTGGCAAGGTACTCCCGCCACTGGCCACCGCACACCCAGGATTCAGGGGTGTACCAGTACCTAACACAGCTCATGGCATCCACTACAATAACAGGTGGGAAATCAGGATGATCAGTGCAATGTTTCTCTGCCATCTCTCGCAGATCCACTGTTCTGCACGCCTCGGGGCAAACCCTCTCCACAAATCCCTGCAAACCTTTAATGCCCATGGCTGATCTCTGAGATTTACAGCAGCCTGAAAGAAGAAAGAGAAAAACAACATTCTGTAAAGTAATAACTGAGAAATGTAATGAAATTCTACAATTTAAAAAAAAAACCCCAACACAAACAGCTTGGAAACTGAACAGGCAGTCTGCTGGTTTTGCTGATGGTTTGCCACCTTGCCCTGGCTTTTAGACAGTTTAAACCAGTTTTCTTCCCATCAACAAAATGGACATCAGTGCCTTGGTCACCATCTGAGTTTTAACTGCACATTGGCAGTTCTGCTTTGGATGAGAAACTCAATCCATTTTATCATCCTGTCGTGTGAAGAAATAATTTTCAAGACCTGTTTAAAGAACTGGAGGTTTATCTGTGTTTTATCAGTCTACAAATCTATCACCAATAGTGAAGTTAATGCATTAAATAGATTTCTACTAGGCACAGCAATTTTGCACCAACACAGTTTAGAAGACACACATGCAAACATTGGCTAGAAACTAAATAAATACAAGTGGAGTACACCTGTTTCCAGTTTAAGTGAAAACAAAAGGCTGAAGAAGAGAGTCTACAAATTACCTTCACAGCATGACAAATGAACCAATTCACACATTCTGTAGAGGACAGTTGTGGGATAAAATTAAAGCAATTTCTAACCTCCATGTTTATTTCTAGAAGTCTCACTGCAAAGAAGCTTGGCACAGCCTCTACAATACACGCTCCTTCCTCTACAGGATCACAGATCCTGTGCTCCCTCGGCTACTGCAGCTTCAATGTCCTTTGCCATGGTACCATTTTCTTTTAAAAGACCTTGCAATGAAAAATGAAGCTAACAAGCTCAACCAAGCTTCCTTAGTCTCAGAAAATCAGGTTTGTTTTCTATTTTGATTTTAATTGATGGTCAAATCACTTCCCAGTTAAGCAGTGAAGAAAATCACCAGGTTTTAATTAAAGGGGTATCATTTTTCCAGGCTTTCACACCACTGATGTCTGACATTTCTATTACAAGAGCGTTACACTAAAGCAAACATGTATACAAAACAACAACAAAAAAGGTGAATTCAGAAAAAGTCTTTCACAGCTTTTAAAGATATTCCTGGGCCCTTGGAGTTTAAATATCTAATGCCCTCCAGATACAGTTTTGAATACCGTGCTCTTTAATGATAGAATGGCTTGGGTTGGAAGGGACCTTTAGAGGTTATCTAGTCCAACTCCCCTGCCATGGGCAGGGACACTTCATACTAGATGAAGCTTTACAGAGCCTCGTCCAGCCTGACCCTGAAGGGCTCCAGAGATGGGGCACCTGGCACCATTCTGAGCAACCCTTTCCAGTGTCTCACCAAAAATTTCTTCTTTATACAAATGCAATATGAAACATATATAAATGAGAGTATAGAGTAGACCTCATCGCTATAAAACTATAAATACAAGTGCATGGATCGGCTTCATTGCAGGACACTGCTCTCTCTATAATATTCTTGTACCATTATTTGTCACTTGTGCAAAGAGACAAACCTCCACTTCTCTACAACCTCCTTTCAGGTAGCTGCAGACAGCAAGAAGGTCCTAAATATCCTCAGCTCCTGCCCATAGGTGCCCCTACACAAGCTGTGGATACCACCACTCTTCATCTTGTCAGCAAGTGACTACCACAATACACATTTTACTATGCTCACAGTAACATGTAGCACTGCAAAGAGCTGCTGGTAGAAACATTGGCTGCAGCCCTCCCAAGGGACCTTTTATCTCAAACTTTGTGTTCTTTCACCCCATGTGTAACACCCAGCAGCAAGGGATCCCTTATTGCAGGTCTGCACAAAGCTGGAAACTCAGTAGTCATCCGCATAGTGAGCTCCCTAAGCTGTGAAAACATTCACTCATTTACACAATCCAAATTAGCATAATGAATATATTCACTATTTATCATCTATTGATGATAACAAGCTCTGTCCCAGAGCTAATTCGCTGTGCTAATTCCTGACCTTTAATTCCAGTGGCAGGGTAACTGGTTTCTACTCCTCACATGTGGGAGAGGGCTGTTTGACCTGTGGGGGTGATTTTTAGTGTTATAAAGGGTATGATGAGGACAGTTCGGTTAAAGGACACATACAGTTATCTCTTGATTAAGGTCTTCTTCGAGCCTTAATTACCAGGATGTCCTGGCTTGTAAGAGGCCAACTCTTCCTTCTTCTGGTAAGTGACTTCCAGCTGCCCATTTCAACACGGACCAGAATCACTGCGAGTCAGCACAGCCCTGACACGTTATTTTAGGTTACAAGAATCGCCCCACAACAAAGGGACAAGGAGCAAACCCCTTCGCTTCCGACAAGTCCACAGCCCCCAAGAGCCGAAGGCCGCTCCGGAAGCCCGGGGCCCACACCGTGGGCCGCTGCGCCCGCCCCAGCCCAGCAAGGCCAAGCCCCTGTGGCAGTAGCGGACCTCGGAGCTCCGGCCGCCCCCACCCCGTCAGTTCAGCCCCTTCCCCTCGGCCGTACAACTCCCGTTACCCCCACCCGCCACCTCCCGTCCACTGACCCGAGCGGCGCTTCCGCTTCCGTGAGGCGGGGCCTGAGCGATGGGGCGGTTCTTGTTATCCCCGTCCGTGCCCGCCCCGCCGCGGACCCCCTCGGGCGGGATGGGGTGCGGAGCGGGCGAGTTCGAGCTGCGGCTGTCCACGCCCGCGGCCTGGGGTCTCTCTCCCCCACAAAGGGGCCGCAGGGGCCATTATGCGCCCGAACAAACCCGGACGGGGAGGTGGGGGCTGGGAGTGAGGAGAAGTGGAAGCGTCGCGCATCGAAATTACCGGAACCCCCTCCCCGGGCCATAACCCGGAGATTTATGTCTCCCTGGGGCGGGGAGAACAAAGTGGGGGGGACCCAGGAGAGGTTGCGGGGAGGGCCCGTGTTCGCTGCGCTTTGCTCGGTGACCGCCGGTAGAGCGGAGACCCCGTTATCCCCGGCCCCGGTCCCCATTCCCCCCTCCCGCTCTGCAACAGGTTGGGGGGGACCTGAATAGCTTCACATCTTTCCAGGAGGGGAAGGAGGGTTGAGACCTGGGGGAGCTCACGGGGGGATTAGATCAGATGTTAGTGCCGGTGGAAAAGAAAATGAAGCAGAGCGGTGCTCCAGGGAGCACAGATTAATATATTTGGTGACTCGGCGCGCACAAAGCCTCGCCATTGTGGCCCCGACTGAATGCCTGTGAATAGGACAGAGCATATGTGGCCTGTCACCGCAGGTGCCCACATCTGTTCGTCTCCAGGCAGATGCTCTCAGAAAAGGAGAGCATTTCCAAGAGCTCGGGCCCGCCCCATCCATACCGTCCTCTTTCTCATAATCACCTTCTGCAGAGGAGTTTCTGCCCCCTCATCCCCTCCTTTTTCCATCCCCACACATGGAGAGATGTGGGAAGACATAACGACGCAAATTGGAAGTGTCTCTGCAGGCCCTTGGAAACACAGAGTTTTCCCTCATCTTCAAAGTTTATTAGCAGCAGGTTTTGCGCAAGATGCGAACAACCACACAAAGGGGGCTGCAGGCTGCGGGAATGGAAAAATGATCCACAACTGAACGCGGTCCAGTACAGCTGCTACTGGGAATGTTCCGGGCAGCTACTGTCTGCAGGGGTAGTTCACAGCTCCTGTTTGTAGTATGGGTTTAAGATAATGATTACTAAAACACGAAGATGTTCCTGCTTTAGCAGAGGGTTTGGATTAAACGATCTTCAGAGGTCCCTTCCAACAACTGCCGTTCTGCGTTTCTGTAAACATAAGGAAAAAAATGTTTATTGTGAGGGTGACAAAGCCCTGGCACAGGCTGTGCAGAGAGGTTGTAGAGTGGCTTTCTCTGGAGACACTCAGAACCCTCCTGGAGGTGATCCTGTGTGATCTGCTCCAGCTGATCCTGCTGTAACCGGAAGGTTGGACTAGGTGATCTCCACAGGTCTTTTCCAACCCCTGCCATCCTGTGAAGAGGAATTTTTCCTACGAGAACTGGTGAACACGGTGAACATTACTACTGAAGCTGGTGGCAGAAGGCAAAAACTTTCTGGTCATTCAATGAAACCTTACAGCCAGAAAGCAAAACTTTTCTGAGAAGGGCCATGATGGGTTTTAATGTGGTGTGAATGATCTGAGCCAAATCACTCGCCCTGTCTGCTCTGTGGCACCACTGTCCAGCCAAGCCAGCAGGCATCAGTGCTACATGGGGTTATGCCAGGCTTGCTTGATGGGGTTGAAGAGGTGCTGGGGTGGAGGATACATCTCAGGTTTATGGGGGTATTTTGGGTTGGAAGAGACATCAAGAAGGTCGTCTAGTAGTATCGAGGGATGTTACTGACCCGGACCAGAGGAAACCCCAGGACCCGGGAGAGAGCAAGGTGGGGGTGGGGAGCCTGATATTCCCTCGGCTCTGCCCCCCAAGCAGGGGTACGTAGACCTTCACCCTTCCCACTTCAGAAGCAACAACTGCTCATGCACACGAGTGACCAATTTTATCCCTAGTAGTTTTCCCACAAGCTAAATCCCGTTGGGGAGCAAACCCAAACAAACAAGTAGTGCAGGGAAACGGGGTGGAGGGGGGGTGGGGAGGGTGTATATGGGGTGTGTTTATGGAGACATGACACTCGGCTTCTCCTCGTGTGCAATCAGTAAAACACATATAGGGGCCACTTCAGGATTTGCCCAGGGAAGGGTTGGAGAGCAGCTGGCTGCGGTAATCTCCTCGGGAGACAAAGGAATGCCCCGTCCCCGGATCACAGGTAAACACACAACCATTGTCATGAAAATGAGGGGCTAGGATAGGGCCGGAGCAGATGATTTGCGATTTGAAAAAGGGAGCTGAGGGGGAGGGAAGGCCCGGAGCTGCTTATCTATCATCTGGCCTCGCTGTGTGCCAGCTGAGCCACGCGACTGCCCTTTCTTATTCTAATCAGCACATGCCTTTGCAACTTTGGGCTAACCTACACGCTAAACTTCTTAATCCCTCTCCCCGCACACTGCAAGGGCGGCCGAGCGCCCTCCGGCACCTCCGCGCTCCCTGTCCGCCCGCTCACCCGACGGCGGGGTCCCAGGAAGCTCCAACACTCCGGTCACACCGCCGAGCCCAGAGCTGGCAGAGGAGACAGAGACCCATCCTGACGACCCTTCCCTCCCCCTTCTCCATCCTCCTTTCCCCTCCTGCCCATCCCAATCCATCCCGGTCCGTCCCACCGCGGGGTGGGGGTTGGGGACAGGTGAAGGAGGCGTGCGGGGCGGACTGGGGCGGGGGAGCAGCCGCGCACACATACCTCCGTAGGGACTATAGACCTAATTAAAATATTATGCACACTTGGCTACACATAGCTCCACACGTACACGTCCCTCTGCCGACGCACCATTCGCCATATGCCCAGAGCTCTCCGTCCCGGGAAAAACACTGGGGTTTCGCGCCAGCGATGGCAACGCGCTGCCCTAATTAACACCCCTACCCTTATCTCCCAACCAACCCCCCCCCCCCAAATCCTCCCGAGTTCTTTTGAAGTGATTTTTCCCATAATCTGACTATTTTAGAAATAATAGCTGCGGCTGCTGCGGAGCTTTCTGCCGCGATGCTGCGCGCTGGGACCGTAAATCCTCACCGGGGCGGGCGGTGTTACGGGAAGGGTATCAATTAGGGCCAGAGTGGGGAGAGCACAATACCCCACCAGCCCCAGCGAGTCGCTGGCAGGCGGGACTGGGCCCGCTGCATCCCGGCAGTGCGGGGTCACCGCGCCCCGGCGGGATCTCGGGCACTGCGCCCGCCCCCGGGGGGTCCCTCCGCCAGTTCATCCCGGCAGGGCGGGCGAGTCCGAGCAGGGCGTCGGGAGGGACCGGTCGGTCGTTCCCTGCAGAGGGGGTCGTCAACGGTGCGCGGGCGCGGTTAACACCGCGGGGGCGGCGCGGGGGGCGACGGGCGAGCGCGGTGCGGAGACACGCGGTTAGGAGCGAAAAAGCGCCATTTGGTTGGGAGCAGATGGCTGGCTGGGGGGCTGATCGCGTCTAAAGGCGTGTCATCCCCCTTCAGCGAGAATCCCTAAGGGCTCCCCTTGTCTTCGAAATCAATGAAAATTAAAGTGCAGAGAATGGATGAATAGTTAGACCTCGAGTCCCTCCTTTGTTCGCCTCAGCTACTGGTGGGCAGGAGTTAAACTACAACAGCCTCCTATAGAAACACTTAAGTTAAACAGTCTCCCCGTTAGCCCGGCATCTGAAAGAGAGAGGGAGAGGGGGGAAAAAAAGCAGAAAAAGGAGCTTTCTGCTTGATTTCCCCAATACAGAATCGCGTGGCATAAATTAAGCCGGAGAAGAATGAGCGCCGTGGGCAGGATCCTGCCGGCTCTCACGGCGCCTTTCAGTCACGCTCAGCAGCGGTAATCGAGAAATCTGTGCCACGTCAATTTAACAAATACCCGGTACCGAAGGGGGGTTGTTAAGGATTTGGGGGCAAGTTTTTTTTTCGGGTGTTTTTTTCCCCCCTATCGCTGGGTTAAAGCCCCCGCGCGTGTGACTTTTTATTTCCAGGGTTTTTAAGCAAGGGGATGCTAATGGACCAACTTTCTATCTCTCATGGATTAAAAGATCTGCGGTGATATATCACTTCTCGTCTAACCCCTAATTTCAAGACCGATATTGCCCCCCTTCCACCTTCGGCGTCACTCGCTTAGCAAACCCGATACGAAGTCATTTTTCTTTCACCCTTTTCTCTCTCCTTTTTCCCGGCGATAACGCCGCAGCCAAGTCGGCGAAGCCACTTTGAGGAGCTGTTGTCGCTAGGTGGCAAAAGCAACGTACGGTTAGACCGTGCGCTGCTGTGGGGCGCTACACCACCCGCCCCCCCCACCCCGCCCGCTCCCCGCCGCCCAGGCCTGGCACCGACGGGGCGGGCAGCCCATCCTCTGGGCATCCACTCTGCTCCCCCCGCCCCGGCCGCCCTCCTCGCATGGTGCCCGCGCAATAACTGCTACTCTCTCTTCCCAAATCTGTAACTCCCGGGTGAAAAATACCAATCAAACATTCCTGTACATTTGAGCTTTCCCTTAACCGTCGGAGGGCGGGGAAAGAGGGGGGAGAAGAAGTGTACCTGCATGTAGGTGGCTCGTTCGAATAAAATGAGATATAAAGGGCACTGGCGTTGAGTGGCAAGTTGTTGCCAAAGTCTGAGTGCTTGTTTAAGTACGAAGAGTACCTGTCTGGGTTTGGAGTGGGTGCCACGGACCCCGAGTAAAATGAATGTGGGCAACTACAGTCCCGTAGCAGTCAAGAAGAGCTGGGCTGAATGAGCTCATTAGTGATTTTCTTTTAATTGGTATTACCCAATGCTTTTACTTTAAGAAGTCTTTAAGAATTTGTTTTTTCCTGGCGCATTGTAAGATAATTTGTGATCAAGACATCTGCTTCAATGAAAGTCACATTTTGCCATGCAAATGCACGTTTCAACCCAATAAACTCTCCATAATAAGGCTTTTAGCACGGCATACCTACAGTGAGGTTATTGTAGCCAAATCCTCTCTTTTTGCACACAAGCTTAATCTGCGCTGAAATGATCTGTTACAATTAAAACGACATTTACAGAGACAGTTACACCTTGCATCCTAATGAATCCGCCTGCGCTTACCGAAGGTGTTTAAACAGAAGGCCCCAACAAAGTGGAAAACCCCGCTTCGAGTGACATGCCAGAGTTGCCCTCCAACTTTTATCCCCCGCTTCCATCCATCATTAAGAAGCTGCTCAAAAGATAATCATCTCCATCCTTCTTTCATTGCAACAGTGAACTCCTTTCCGTGTTTGCATGATCAAAACAAAAGTTCTACTGTCTGATGGATATGTGAAAAAAAAAAATAATAAGGGAACGGTTGGCGTAAGGTTGGGTTGTATTGGAGTTTTTTGTTGTTGTTGTTGTTGTCTTCCTTTTTTTTAAGGAAGGAGTGGGGGGAAGTGCTGGAAGGGATTTCTTTAAAAAAATGTGCGGACATTGTTGTAGAGGCAGTAGCGTGCGCCGAGGGGAGCTCTTTCTCTCCCTCGCATTGTGCAGGGAGCAGGTGCTGTCTACATTACCATACAGCTGAGAGCACAAAGAGCTAACTGATTCAGCCCTCACACAATAACAAACGGCCTTAATGACAGCCACGCGAACGACACACACCAAACTCACTTTTTACTAAGCTGAAGGAGGAAAAGAGAGAGAGAGGGAGGGAGGAAGAGGGAAAGGTTGGTGTGATGATAATCATAATCATAGAGGGGTGCAGGACCCGGGCGGAGCGGGTGGCTCTCTCCGGCAGCGGTGGTGGTGGTGGCGGGGACGGGGACTCGAGGAGTCCCACGGGCTGGTCCCCTCCACGGGTTGCCCTTCGCCACCGGAATCCCGGGCCCCCCCCCGACACTTTCTCTCCTCCGCTCCGGTGAGAAGAGCGGAGGGAAGAGCGAACCCCGGCACAAATTCATACCCACCCCCTTTCCCGTGGTGTGACTTTCACGAGATCAGTTTCCCCTTGTTGCGGATCGCCGGCTCCCACCTCCCTCGTCCCTTTAAAGCCGAAGATGCCCCTTTGGAGGTGCCCACGGTCACCGCGTTACTTTTGAGGGGGCGTCACGGCGGTGGCTGCTCGGCGCGTTTCAAGAGGTAACTCCAGCCCGCCTTCCCCGGGGCTGTTTTCTCGCCGGTGCCTGTCCCCGGTGCGGTAGGGGGGTGTTACCCTTCGCCCCGCAGCAGAAGGGGGATTCTTGCGGTTACCAAATTTGCAGGAATGTAAATGAGCACTGGGGGTTTTTTTTGTGAGCTCGCAGGGGAGGGGGAGGAGGGTTGCACATTTTACAGCTCAGTGACCATTTGGCGATCCATTGAGAGGAGGGTTTGGAAAAGTGGCTCCTTTGTGACAGCTCTAGCCAGATTGGGGGGCTGCTCATTTGCATCTCATTAGGCATGCAGGCGGCCGGCGGGATATAAGGGAGGCAGGCGCCCAAGGAGAGGCAGATCCTTAGCGCTTCACCCTCGGAGAGAGCCGCTGAGCCGCGGCGCAGAGCAGAGCAGTCCCCCCCATTCTCCCCCCTCCCCCGTAGGAGCACACCCGGACACGCTCAGCGCGCCGCTGTTGAGACACGAGCTTATTTTTGTTGGCTGGGATTCCTCTAAAAACAAAAAGTAAGCCCACAACAAGGAAAGAGAGCTTCGTTTCCTTTGCAAAAAAAAAAGGGGGGGGGATCAAGGCTCCGACGTGACCCGCTGCCTCTTGACACCCGCCAGCCCCGACGTGCACAGGGCGAGCGCAGAGCCGCTCTCGCACCGCACCGCACCGGGAATTATCGCCGCTGCCGCCGCGTCCGCCGCTGCCTCTGCAGGGATTTCCAGACCGCCGGTTTTTAATCTTCCTTGGGAAGCTTTTTTTTTGCCTCCGTTGGGAATTAAGTTGCTTTTTTTTCTTAATTATTTTTATTTTTCATTTTTTTTCCCCCTCTTGGAGAAAAGGAGGAGCACCGTGGATTGGGAAGGAGAAAAGAGTTTAGCAGATTAAACTTAACCTTTCTTTTTTTTTTTTTCTTTTTTCCTTTTTTTTTCCTCTTTTGCCACCCGAAAAAGCTGTCAGTCGTCGACAGACTACAACTAGAGGTATCGACAGAGGGGAAAAAACAAAAAGTCAGAGACACTCCTGAAAGAAGGAGACCGTGACACTAACTCTTCCAGCTCCGCTGGGGAGAGCGGCTTTGGCCGCTGTTTTTTGTCCCTTCCCCTGAGAGACACTTTTCCCTCTGAGAAGGCAAGGAGGAGGAAAGCGAGGGACATCAACGCTGCCCCTCCAAAATGGGAGGTCGGTTCCTGCTGACACTCGCCGTCCTCTCGGTGCTGCTGAGCCGCTGCCTGGTAAGTGCCCGCGGGGTGGGCAGCAGAAATGCTCCTGGGGCCCCGTGAGGTTGCTGGGGACCGTCGTTGTCTGTTGCAGCCGGGAGAAGCGGGGAAAGGGGTCGGAGCATGGAGTGGGGGTGTCGGTTCCGCTAGGGTCGGGCCGGGGGAACGGGCTGCTGGGCGGGCTGACGGCCACTGTCCCCGCCTCGCAGGTCCGCTGCTCCGGGGTCTTCGAGCTGAAGCTTCAGGAGTTTGTCAATAAGAAGGGGCTGCTCAGCAACCGCAACTGCTGCCGCGGGGGCGGCCCTAGCGGCGGGGGACTGCAGCAGTGCGACTGCAAGACCTTCTTCCGCGTCTGCCTCAAGCACTACCAGGCCAGCGTGTCCCCCGAGCCACCCTGCACCTACGGCAGTGCCATCACGCCCGTCCTGGGCGCCAACTCCTTCAGCGTCCCCGACGGCGCGGGCGGCGCTGACCCCGCCTTCAGCAACCCCATCCGCTTCCCCTTCGGCTTCACCTGGCCCGTAAGTGTTGGGGGCGGCGCGGGAGGGGGCGGCTCCCATCGCATCCCATCCCATCCTATCCCACATCAGAAAGCTGGGCCACCAGTGCCGCGGGGTGTGTGGCTGGACTGATAATTCGTGGGGGCTTGGGAGTGCTGCCTTCTTGCCGTACCTGCTCTCATGCTGTCCCGGTGGGTTGTCTCTGTTCCGTTTTTCCCCAGGGCACCTTCTCACTTATCATCGAGGCTCTGCATACGGACTCTCCTGACGACCTCACCACAGGTAACTGTCCTGAAACAGAACTTTCCCTGAAATAAACCAAACTTTGTAGTCCCACTCGGACCCTATTTCTGCAGTGTGCAGCATGTTCCACTCATCCCACATCTGGTCCTCTTCAGGAGATCATAGGAAGAGAGGCCAACCTGTTGGTCCACAGCTGTATAATCCTGCCTCTGTGGCTTCCTTCCCATGAGAGCCCCCCAGCTGAGCATCCTTGTACACCTTGCCTGCTTCAGGCTCCCTAATCATGCATCTTGTCTCCACTTTCACACAGAAAACCCCGAGCGTCTCATTAGCCGCCTGGCCACCCAGAGACACCTGGCGGTGGGGGAAGAGTGGTCCCAGGACCTGCACAGCAGTGGCCGCACTGACCTCAAGTACTCCTATCGCTTCGTGTGCGATGAGCACTACTACGGAGAAGGCTGCTCTGTCTTCTGCCGCCCCCGGGACGATGCCTTTGGCCACTTCACTTGTGGAGAGCGTGGAGAGAAAGTCTGCAACCCGGGCTGGAAAGGCCAATACTGCACTGAACGTAAGTGTCCATATTCTTGTCTTCCTGGCAGTGCCCTCTGAGCATTCTGGGGGAGGAGGTGTGTGTGTTGTCTTCCTGACATCAGGCCCCATGGGAGATGGGGAGCCAAGCTACAGTGGGTGGAGTTCTGGTGGTGTATACAGGCTTTACCAGTGCAAGGGGCAGGAGGTCCTCAGCATTGCCACAGAAAGTTAACGCAGACAGCCCCTTCTCAAGCTGTCAGAGCCAGAATCACACTCTTGATCATTTGCTGTAGACATAAAATCTGATATCGAAATGTTCAGCAGTTGCTTCAGGATTTGTTAAAATATATCAGGACTACTCTTTGTAATTAGCTACCCCTTCAAGCAAAGTACATTGATATTGTCACCTACAGAGCACATGGCTCCAGAAGAAGGAGCTAGGTTTGGCAGCATTCACAGAGCAGACCTCTAGGTAGTCTTGTGGTCTGATATTTGCCACATTGTGTTGAGAGAAGTATTTGGAGGTCCAAGATAAGCCTTGTGGCCTCTAAACAGGTCATTTCTCATCTGAGGCACTCATAAACTAGCACTACCAGAGACTGCTGCACCTGGAGCCACAAGAATATTCAACTTCTTTCCTACTTGTCTTCTGTGCCATTGCCATGATCATTACTACTAGTAAGTTAGTGAAGGACATGAGGATTAAAATGATCTTGTGGTTGTTGAGGTATGTGCTGTGTTGGTGCAGCAGGAAAAGCTGGGCCAGTAAGCAGATCATAGAGAGGACAGTCAGGGATGTCACTTGCAGCTTTGTTCAAGATTATTGCCCTTTGTAGACACACAATGGTGTCCACCCAAACATGCACATGGAGCTCCTGCTGCAGCGTGTGATGGCATTCTCTGTTTGTGTGTATACACATTGCTGAAGTCTGCTGGCAGGTGATGTATTGGGTGGGTGCTCCTCTTGTCATCAAAGGACCAGACAGGCAAGGAGAAAACAGTTACAGGCTGAAAAGTAGCCTCTCAGTTTTCTTCATGTTGTGCTTTTTGTTTTTATTAAAGCCCACCTACACGGTGGCCTCAACTGAGCTGTTATCAAATGGGCCCAGAGCGATTATTCACTTGTAGTGGCTGCTGGGCTGCTTTTAGCAGTTCATGGCACAGTGTTGCACAATAAACAGCAGGCAGAGGGGCTCACATTTCCTTTGATACTGTTTTAAATAGGAACTACAGCCTTGCCCATGATCAAAGGTGCCTAGCCCAGCGGTGTCAAGGCGTGGGGGAAAAGGAAGCATTCTGATAACGAGCTCTTGCAGGGCTGTCAGCGCTTTAGGATGCCTCTACATCAATGTTCTTCCAATAGCAAAGTAGAAGGCTGGCTGTCCATCTTTCTGGACTCGTTCTGTCCGCTCTTCCCTTTGCCTTCCCCCTCTGAAAAACCTAACTTATAACAGCGATGCAGACCTAACCAGGCAGGGGCAATGTGTTTGTGTGTGCGTGCAAAAGGAACGTTTTGCTGCTAGCAAGCGGAGTTGCTGCTCGCAGTTTGCTTCTCACCGTTGCTCCCAGCTCCATTCTTCCCAACTTGGAGGCGATCTGATTATCAGCGCTGGTTCTTTCTTTCCTTTTCTCCCCCGCCTTTCCCCTCACATGCCATTGTCTCTGGCTGGCTTTGTTGAATTACAACTTTGCAGTGCCTGCTTAATGAGTTCCATAACCAGGCAAAGTAATGAGCAGAAGTCTCTTTTTTCCCCTTCCCTCATCCTCCCTCCTGCTGGCCCGCTTACCTCTTTTACCAGGGCTGCATCCACCCGCCCGCCCCTTTTTGAGGGGGGGAGAAGGGGGAAAGGAGGAGGGAGGAAGAACTTTAGACTTATTTATTTGAATAAGAAATAAAAAGTTTCTTTGCAGCGAAATCACGCGCGTGCCATAGATTAGTTGTGGGCAGGGATAGGCTGCCCGGCCGCCGGCCGCCGGCCCCATTGGCTCTGGGGCCGGGGTATTGTTGCAGCGGGGCAGCTGCTGGGAGAGAATAGACAATAGAGCAGCTGTCTTGCACTGGCACCCTGCACACCAGCTGTCCACTCTTATCTGCACACACACTTTCGGGGGATATTAAGAGGTGGAGCTGTGTGCATAGAATTGGAAAAAAGGACTTCTGACCCTCACTGGGAAAGGAAGGGGGGGTGAGGGGCTGTTGGGAAGGGAGCAATTGTGAGCTCTCTTTTGTCTGTGTGCAACTGTATTAAGAAGAATGCTCATCCCTGGCGATAAGTAAAGTTCCCAGTTACGGGGCGAGATCAATACTCCTGCAGACTCCAGAGATTAACTCAGCTGTGCTTAACTGCCCCGACCTAGTAAAGGGGGCTCATCCCCCACCCGCAAGGTGCTCTGAGGATCAGACTTGTAGAAGACTTCTTGTGCCCTGGTGCTGATGTCTCTCCCTGCCTGGTTTGTTTACAGCGATCTGTTTGCCTGGATGCGATGAGCAGCATGGCTTTTGCGACAAACCTGGGGAATGCAAGTAAGTTTTCTCTTACCCTCCTGCTTCCTTCTTTGTCTTCAGTGTTGATGCTCTGGTGTTGAGTAAGCCACTGGGCATGTGAAGGGTTGGTTTAAACGCCTTTCTTCATATTAGATGGTAATTTGAGAAATCTAGGTGATACCAGATCAAAGTATTAATCTCCAAGTCAAACATCAGTGCCATTAATATTAACCTAATGAGTTTGCTGTGCTGTGTGTAAGGTTTAGCTGTTTGTTATTAGAGTAAACAAATTAATTACCTGGAACCATGGCTCTATCTAAGGAAGTGGAAGAAAAAGCTGGGACTGATGAAAGCTGATGCTGCGGCTGGACTCAGTGACTTTCTCACATGAAGGATCACTGAGGGCTTTTAGGAAACTTGATCCTTGGCATCAGTGTGTTTGCAGAGTTTGTGATAGGGTTTCCAACTGCGAGGAGTCTAAATCTGACGGGACTTTGTTGTTGGCTTTTTTTTTTCAGATGCAGAGTGGGTTGGCAGGGGCGATACTGTGATGAGTGTATCCGATACCCAGGCTGCCTTCATGGTACCTGTCAGCAGCCGTGGCAGTGCAACTGCCAGGAAGGCTGGGGTGGCCTTTTCTGCAATCAAGGTAAGTTCTCAGTCCTTGCCTGAGTCTCTGTTCTAAAATGCAGAAAACTAGTGGCTATTTCTAGCTCCCCCACCCCATGATAGCCTTGAAAGTAGCCAGCGTCTTGACTGCTCTTTGTTTTACAGACCTGAACTACTGCACCCACCACAAGCCCTGCAAGAATGGTGCCACATGCACCAACACTGGTCAGGGGAGCTACACTTGCTCTTGCCGACCCGGGTACACAGGCTCCAACTGCGAGATTGAAATCAATGAATGTGATGCTAACCCTTGCAAGAATGGTGGAAGCTGCACTGTAAGTTTGAGTTGCTTGTGCCACCTGAAACCCCCAGGGAGGAATTAATTTAGGTTTTAGTGATTTTTCAAAAAACTTATTTTGGATTTCAGAGTGACCCAGACATATATTTTTGACCTTTTCTGATTTCTTACCCCTAAGGATCTCGAGAATAGCTATTCCTGTACCTGTCCCCCGGGCTTCTACGGCAAAAACTGTGAGCTGAGCGCGATGACTTGTGCTGATGGACCGTGCTTCAATGGCGGGCGATGCACGGACAACCCTGACGGGGGATACAGCTGCCGCTGCCCACTGGGTTATTCTGGGTTCAACTGTGAAAAGAAAATTGACTACTGCAGTTCCAGCCCTTGTGCTAATGGTAAGACCACAGTGACCTAAAAGAGGATAATCCAGTTACTTTTGCTTCTGATCTAGCGTTCGTAACAAGGCTCACTGATCAATCATTGTTCATGTCTTGTCAATAGCTGACTGGGTGGAGGAACTGTACTTAAAAAGTGCAGCATGTCTTGGGCCACCACTGTAGGTCATGTTTTCTCAAGTGTTGGCTGTGGTCAGGTGACTTGGCCTGAAGCTTTGTGCATAAAAACATGGAGGATTGTACTCACTTTTGCAAACCTCCTTGAGGTCTGTGGATGCAAAATTCCATACAAGTGCTAAATTTTATTCCTTGTAATCTGGTAACAGTCAGCCTCTCATTCTCATTAGCCTAGTGAAGACTTTCTTTACTGCAGTCGGCAGTCCTCGTCATTCATTGCCACTCAAGCTCTGTAACGTGAGATTGTGGTGTTAACCTGATCTGGACTAACTTTGCTGTCCGAGCTGAGTGAAATGTTAAAAAGGGAATAGGATGGAGAAGGAAAAATAGATCTGATTTACACATATCTTCCTTAGAAAAAACCTTGTACTTTTTATGGTGGATCAGAGTTGGTAGAGGTTGATATAACTTCTCAAAGGAAAGCTTTTCTCAGCCGCTAGTTGTGATGGTCATGCTGGGATCAGCATGTGCAAGGATGTCAGATCTGGCTGCCTACCACTCAGTGCTTGTCCCTCTTGATGTCTTGCAGGAGCCCAGTGCGTCGATCTGGGGAACTCCTACATATGTCAGTGCCAGGCTGGCTTCACTGGGAGACACTGTGATGATAATGTGGATGACTGTGCCTCCTTTCCCTGTGTCAACGGAGGGACCTGCCAGGATGGTGTCAATGACTATTCCTGCACCTGCCCCCCAGGATACAACGGGAAGAACTGCAGCACCCCGGTGAGCAGATGTGAACACAGCCCCTGCCACAATGGGGCCACCTGCCACGAGAGAAACAACCGCTATGTCTGTGAGTGCGCCCGAGGGTATGGCGGGCTCAACTGCCAATTCTTGCTCCCTGAGCCGCCTCAGGGACCGGTCATCGTTGACTTCACCGAGAAGTACACGGAAGGCCAGAACTCCCAGTTCCCCTGGATCGCCATCTGCGCTGGCATTGTTCTGGTCCTCATGCTGCTGCTGGGGTGTGCTGCTGTGGTCGTCTGTGTAAGGCTCAGAGTGCAGAAGAGGCATCATCAGCCTGATGCCTGCAGGAGCGAGACTGAGACCATGAACAACCTGGCCAACTGCCAGCGTGAAAAGGACATTTCCATAAGTGTCATTGGTGCCACTCAAATTAAAAACACAAACAAGAAAGTAGACTTTCACAGTGATAACTCTGATAAAAATGGCTACAAAGTCAGATACCCGTCAGTGGATTACAATTTGGTGCATGAACTCAAGAACGAGGACTCTGTCAAAGAGGAGCACAGTAAATGTGAAGCCAAGTGTGAAACATATGATTCAGAGGCAGAAGAGAAAAGTGCAGTACAACTAAAGAGGTACCTCTCACGTTGATCATGGGGGGCAGCTTGACTCTGAAGGGGAGGTGTGGTTCTCATGGGTAGCATTAAGCAGCAGCCATCTGACCTGTGTTTTGTCTTTTTGTCTTCAGTAGTGATACTTCTGAAAGAAAACGACCAGATTCAGTATATTCCACTTCAAAGGACACAAAGTACCAGTCGGTGTATGTCATATCAGAAGAGAAAGATGAGTGCATCATAGCAACTGAGGTTAGTATGCTGCCTGGCAGCTGCAACGACAGAGTAAAGTCTCAGTGCCCAGCCCTCACCTAACAGACATCTGGGCTGCTATTAACTCTTTTCCGTGGTGCCACTGCAACTTGTACCTGTTGAAATCCTGCCAGCTTGAGTTTGTCATGCTGTGGGTGTTGTAAAGACAAGTGCAGTGTCTAGCTGCTGTGTCCGTTACGGGTGCAGCAACTTCTACAGACAAGGGTATAACGTAGTTGTGGCACTTAGTGTGGTTCGTGTGGTCCTGGGTAAAGACAGAATCCCAGCCCTTTACAGCCTTATGGCCCTCTTCTAACTTACCATTAACCCCTCCTGATCTCTACTCGTGTTTTCTCTCACCAGGTGTAAAACAGGTGATATGGCAAGTGGTTGTTTAGAACAATTTCAGAGGAGACGTGCCCCAATGAATGCTGCTGAAAGAGGAATAGGAGATAGATTCCTTCACTGACTGCTGCTGAGAAACTAAATTCAGGCTTGAGCTGGTTCTCTACTGAAGTTAGCAAAGTGACTGCAAAATAAAGAAACAAGATGGACACCAGGCAAGGGTCTGTGTTCAAGGATTACTGTTGCACTGCCTTTTATGAATTTTATCATTGCACTATGGTCAGTTGCTTTTCTATAGATATTTAAATGAATGGACTCAATTACTACATAAGAAGCATGCACTGCCTGAAGTGTATATTTTGGATTCTTATGAGCCAGTCTTTTCTTGACTTAGACACAAACACTGCCTTTATCGTCTTTTTTGATACTAAAATGTGTTTTTACTAGGTGAGAAAAAGTGTGTTATTTTTTTGAATCTGTAAAAATATTTTCATGATAATTGTAAAGCTCGAGTATTTTGTGACGTTCATTTTTTTATAATTTAAATTTTGTGGTAAATATGTAAAAAGGCACTTCGGGTCTATGTGACTATATTTTTTTGTATATAAATGTATTTATGGAATATTGTGCAAATGTTATTTGAAGTTTTTTTTTACCGTTTTGTTAATGAAGAAATTCATTTTTAAAATATTTTTCCAAAATAAATATTATTAATGATATCCAGAGTGCTATGTTTATTCCATTAGCCATGATGAACTGACTGAACCCGGCAACTCGGAATCTGGTTGGCTTGTGTGAATTCATGGGTAAAGGGGGTAGGACTGGGACCTATCGCGAAGACTGAGGAACAAGTTGTTCTGTCTAGAAATCTGCCCCTTCCCCTCCTAACCTCCTGAACTCTTGACCTCATGGTTATGCTCACTATTACCCCAAAGGCCAATGTCTGTCAAAACCTTGAGTAATGTTTGCTCAGTCATGTGGGGCTGTGTATATATAAACACACACAGCACCACTTCCCAAGGAAGAGCAACACGAGTGTATTCCCAGATGTGGGCTTTGACGTGACTCAGCTCTTCGTTTGTTTCAACCTCAAACACTTGCCTGGAGTTCACAGTATCACAGTATACTGTGAGTTCAGGGGAATCTGGGACGCCCAGAGCCTGATCCCCAGATCAGGTCCTTGATGTGCACCCATGGGACATGGTCTCCCCCAATCACACCAGCCAGGGGGTAGCACTTTCCTCTCCAGGAAAGGGTGACACTGAATTGACTGGTGGCTCTTCTGTGATATCTATCTGAAATATTACTTGCATCTTTGGTTTCCACTCTGCCTTGGTGTCTGCTGCCTTCATATCGAGGCAAGGTATGATCCTATCTTCTGGTTTGGCCAGAGATGTTCTGGCAGTTTCCCCAGTTTAGTTTGTCCTAACTAGCTATCCTTCAGGTTGTGCTGTGTGTTAGTTAGCAGAGGCCTTTCGAAAACTGCAGAAATGTTTTTCCACTTCATGAAGGAAAATCTAGGAAATAATTTCCCTTTTTGTTAAAGCCAAATCCCAGTCACTGTGGATCACTTCCTGCAGCTTCACAGAGCTCATGAAAACTCAACTCGAGTTCATGAAAGGTGATCCTGCTGTGTCAGGGGGATTGGACTGGATGATCTTTCGAGGTCCTTCCAATCCCTAATGATTCTATGATTCTATGAAAACTCATGAAACATCGACTGTGTGTCTCTAAGGACTTCCTCTTGCTAAGCCAAACCTTAGACAAGACCTACTGGTTCACTTCTAGTGAAGTGACCTGACAGAGTCATCCTCTTAATTTATCCCAAAGTGTCTCTTTAGGGAAAGTTTTCACGAGCGCAGCCTGTCAGTGATGGTCTGAGCAGCAGTTGCCGTCCGAGCAGGACCATAACGACCTGCCAATAATCAGTCAATGCATCATATATTAAACAAGGCACGACGGAGTGTAGAGCAGCAGGTGTTCAGAGCTCACAGATTGGACAAACAAGTGAGCCCTAGT
This sequence comes from Rhinopomastus cyanomelas, assembly GCA_013400115.1. Classification (NCBI taxonomy): domain Eukaryota; kingdom Metazoa; phylum Chordata; class Aves; order Bucerotiformes; family Rhinopomastidae; genus Rhinopomastus; species Rhinopomastus cyanomelas. Next base: position 345,096 of record VXBP01007098.1, on the reverse strand, counting down.
AAATTTTATTGCCATCTCCATTTCTGATTTGCTCTTCAGCCTTGGGCAAATCACTTTATTTCTCTATTCCCTCTCCTTCCCAAGGTTTTTGGAGGAGGTTTGTCTCTTGATATACTGCATTTTGCACTGTTAGTGTCATGGTCTCAGCTGGACCCTCTTAATGCTGCTTCTGTAGATGCAGCAGTAAAAAACAGAAGGTCATTGATAATATCAGGTCTTCAGGGGCTACAGTGAGTTCTCATTTAATAGAGTGTCAGATAAAGGTCTGGAAAACACACAGCTCCTTGCTTTTGTAGACACACAGCACCACCATCTACTTAATTTTGCATAAAAACAGAACAACTTCAGGAAGCTCAGTTTGTCCAAGTGAGCTAATCATGAGAAGTGTTCACCTTGGTCAGCCAACGAAAACATACCATGGGCAAAGAGAAGGACATGGTCTTGCCTTTCTGAAGAACCTTCTAAAATGATGGCTGCACAGTTGAGCCCAATTCCTTCTTCCACCTCTATCCTGAGCAGGTTCTGGGCACTGCAATGTGTTTTGGGAGCATTTATTTCTTCTACAGGATTACTGACTTTCCCAAACCTGAATGTGTGCGTGTCCAGGGACTCTTGGTGACCAGAGCAGGCTGAGGTGTGCAGTATGGAGTGCTGGGTCCATGCTCCTCACTTTTAGCATCCAGGTCTTTACAGAATAAAAATGGATAATCTTGGCAGGCGGGTGAAGCTGTGAGTGTGTTTACAGGAGAGGGAGTGGGAGCACAGGCAGGTGCCGAGCTGTGTGTGCAGGTGGTACAGCAAAGGTCCTGTCTACCTTGGCACTGCCAAGGCAGTGCTTGCCTGGGGACAGGACCTCTGCTGCCAAAAATTGGCAGCAACCTTTTCATCAGCAGGGTCTCCAAAAGGCCTCCTCGTTCTAAAATGAGAGAAGAACCTGCCTGAGGGGGCCGCTTAGCTGGGACAGCTGAGAATTCAGAGCCTGATCCAAAGCCCATTAAATCTAATGGAAAGGCTCCAACAAGCTGCAGGGACACGTGGCACCATGCCCCTCCTGACACAGCACATCTCCAGCTCTCCCCAGGGAAGCTGCACGTACCGATGCAGCGTGTGTCCTGGTGGACAGGAGACATGAAAGATCACAGCTTCTCGAGCCGTGCCTGCCTCCTCCAGTCAGCAAATCCCCACAGTTCCAGCCCTCATGCTATGCCAGAACCTTCGGTGCCTGCGGTACCTCCTTAGGTGCTGTCCCTTCACGTTCCTACCTTGCCCTGCAACATCTGTTCCACTCTGCCCCACAATGTCAAGGGAGAACTTGGATTTTTTTGGTGCTAGGTCTCAACAGGATGTCTGGAGAGGGCACCCCTCAGCCCATGCCTCTGCCTGCAAACCTTTTTCTTTGTGGCAATTAGCATTTGCAAGATTGTCATGGGCAGGAGATGTCATGAACTTGGAGGCACTGGTACAGCAGGGGAGGCTAGCTGCAGGGACGTTTTTGCTGCCCTGTTTATGGAAGGGGACTTTTTGAGTGAGGTGTGTCACATCTCTAGAAATGTAGGAAGTTTTGGTTTCAGACAGCTTGTCTTAATTGCAAGACATGGGGTTATAAATGGTTTTAAATTGGTATTTGTGCTTACTTTGTAGAAGAGCACAAAGGAACACAGGAGGATAACTTGGGTGTCAGGAAGCTTGAATACTATTCCTGGCTTCACCAGACCTGATGTGTAACCTTGGGAGAGGAAGGATGGTCTTGTGGTCAAGTTGCTGCAGAGGGACTCAGGAGGGCCCCCTTCTATTTCCAGTGCTCCCTCCAGACTTCCTGTGCAACCTTGGACCTGTGTCATTTAATCTTTCCTGGACCTTAGGAAAATGGGGGCCTCTTCGTTGTGCTAACAAGCAGAAGGTCATCAGTGCTTGTGAGAGGATACTCTGGTGGTGGTGGTGGATGTTAAAATGCCCCCCAAAGCAAGTAAGGCTGTTTCCTATCTCTGCATGTCAGATTGCTTGTCTACGAGGTGGCAAGCTATTTTTGCAAAGGGCTTTCAGACACTCATGTGGAATAAAGCCCACTATCACAATTGGAACATCCATCATCTCAGGGAGGATACGCCAACCCTGCCCTGGTAGCGAGGAGACACACTGCCGGGGGAGGGAGGGAGGCAGCTGCAGAGATGCAAGTGTGTGCATAGCGTGTGGCAGGGGGTGAGTGATGCCCATGGCCCAAAGGCACGATGCTGCACACAGCAGCATTAATTTGGGGGAACATGGTGCCATCAGCCTCCTTCCACAGATCAGCACCTACAGTCAACGTCTGTAGCCAGCTGTCTGTTGTAGCAGGCCCTCTTCCAGCAAAACCAGTTTGCAGGTAGAGATACAGATTAAACTTGCTTGGGACTTTGAGGGACAAAGAGGAAAGCTGCAGAAAGGATACAGATGGGACTTCTCCACCGATGGACCCTGAGAAACCTCCCTCTTGTTACAACCCAATTTCCAAACTAATATATTTCAAAGAACTTAGCAAGGGTAAGTAGTTTTCCACTGACAGACCCTTGGAAACCTTCATGAGAACTGCTTCTAAGCCAAATGAGTAGCAATCTCTCATGATGCCTGACACTGACTAATGTCAGATGAACGGGGAATGTCTCCATTCTTTTCCATCCTCAGGAGCCACTTTTTGCACCTGGTTGTCAAGACCTGGATTTCTGCCTGTGTCTTTACTCTCTGCTATGTAAGTCAGAGAAATCGAGAGCATGGCCAGAAAAGAACAAATGTGTGCCACAAGGCAGATTTTCAGATGAAACCTGGGGCTAACTGTAGTGAAAACATGACAGCAGATCCTACTGCTTGCAGTGAGACAGAGGTGGACAACAGAGCCATTGCTGTGTGGGAGAGGCTGCCTGGGTTCAGCAGGCCAGGGAGGTGCAGGAGGTTGGGTTGAAGGTCACAGGAATAAACATCCAGTATCTTCTCTCCTGCTGATGAGACCTCATTCCCTACCCTAGTAAATTCAGCATTGCTGGAGCTGCTCTCTGGCAGTCAGTCAGCATGCATCAGTCCATATCAGCCTTACTCTCTCAAACTGACTGCTTACGTTGTCTGTGGGGGATGGCTCCTGCTTTGTGTCTAGGAACAGTCTGAGATGTTGCTGAGGGGTTGAAAGCATGACAAGGGACCACTGTGCGAAGCAGTGGTACTGATGATTCAGCTCCAGAGACCAGGAGCTGCTTAATTTTCGAGCATAGGTGTATCCAAAACAACTTTGTGTCATGCTCAGGATTGCTTTGCCCTTTGTCATGGATGAGAAGCACACCATGTGTCACTTCGGGGGGTAGTCTCCTCTATGCATGAGTTATATAAGACTAAGATCTTTTCCATGGTGTAAGACTATACCAGATGAACAGCCAGTGAGGATGCAGCCACATTGAAAGAAAGGTCACACATGTAGATCATCGCCTGGCTTGGAAGGGACCTCCCTAGGTCATCTAGTCCAACACCCCTACAATGAGCAGGGGCATCCTCGACTAAGTCAGGTTGCCCAGAGCCTTGTTGTGCCTTGCCTTGAATATCTCCAGGGGTGGGGGCCTCAACTCCCTCCATGGGCAACCTGTTCGAGTGTTCAACTCCCCTCATGCTAAAGAACTTCCTAACATTGGTGCAGATATGTTTACTTCCCTTGCTTATTTATCTAAACCATGCTAGTAAAAGCAACTTTATACCTCTGTGTTCTCCAGAGCACAGATTTGTGGCTAGAAAGATGCAGGTGTAATTCAGAAAACACATGGACACTCACACAGGGCACAAATGCTTTTGGCTGCAGGGTCTCAGAACTACTAGCGAGCCTGTGTATCTCCATGGGGTCATTTCCCAGGGTGCTGAAGGCTGAGCAGGAGAAAAGATCAGGGTGGGGGTGTCCTGTGTTCCCTTTTGTAACATGAAACTGGAAGTCTGTGAGGACAGCACTTTCTGTGGGAAAGGACAGAGCAGATAGACAGCTCTGACCAGCCCTTAGTGCAAGGAGGACGTGCTGCAGAGCCATTTCTGCACCCAGTTCCCACCATTGCCAGGATGTTCACACTGGAGGCTGCTGATGATAATTTCTAATCACAATTTTTGCTGAGCCAAAAAGTGTGTTTTCCCACAACACTTCAAAGTCAGTGTTTTTGTGAAGGAGATTTTCAGTGGAGAAATATTCTCAGCTATGGTAAACTGAAATACCCTCTTGAAAATGTCTCAGGGGTTTCACTTTCTTTGTGAAGCAAGATAGCAAAATGACAAGTAAGTGCTTCTTGGGAGACAGTAAAGTAGCTGAAAACTGGTTTTCTTTTTCTTTTTTCCTCCTTTC